>JAOTRH010019220.1:0-22280 GCA_034768845.1 Heliamphora exappendiculata | reverse complement strand
CTCAACCACGGGAGCCAAAAAGGTTTTTCCATAAAAAAACCAACAGTTTTCCATCAAGCCTCCACGGGCCTCAAAAACAATTTTTATCTCATAAAACCCACGTTTTTCATCCTTCAAACTATGCATATCATCCTAACATATATCATGCCACAGCTAAGGAGAAAGCTGTAAACAAACAGTAAGCTCAACTCGGCCCATACGCAACTGAGGAGAAAAGATGTAAATAAAATCCTATTTACCGACTCTGCCCTACAAACAAAGATAACAACTATAGACTCTCATCCATTACCCTGAACCCATAGGCTTGGTAATGACGAGCTCTATACGAAGTCACAACAACGTACTCAATTTACGGGTCATGCCCGAGGCTCCAGAGCACCCACACAACCACTCAATTTACGGGACCTGAGCCGAGGGTACAGAGCACCCAATACACTCAATTTACGGGGACTAACCCGAAGGTATAGAGTACCTACGCTGCGCACGTTTTCAGACTTACACCAAGGAGTAATGGAAGCCCAACTCAACCAAACCAACTGTCACGGTACATCTAGGGATAACATTTAAAAACCCATCGTAGCTCAACTACGAAAACCAGTAAAATAGCTTATACACGCATGTATAAGAGATCTCATCCATCAACATGGAGATCTAAAATCATTTCCCAAAAAATGTTTTTAAAAGGATAGACTCAACCCCCGCGGTTAACTCCAAACCTCCAAAATCACGTTTTTCACCCGATTTCACAAATCACCGTTTTCAAACCTCCTTTTGAAAACCACGGATGTCAACACACCCATATCATGTATAAAAATCGAGAAAATGCGTGAAAACCCACTTTTACCCAAAAACCAAGGTTTACACATGAAAATCACGTTTTATGCATTTCTACCCGGTGAAAGCATACACAATTACATATATCACCCTAATACAGTAGTAGAGTCTAGAATCCTACCTCGGAGAGCTAAAAGCTCGACGTCTCAAAATTGAACGGCGTCAAAACGAGAATTCGACCGGATATATACAAAGCCCTCGGCCCCGATAGCAAGGATCCACAAAGGAATCAACAAAAACCCAAGCCCCGGGCCCACAAATCTAGAGAGAAGGAGGAGAAAAGGGTTTCTTATGGCTGAAGAAATGTTTTAGTATAAAAAATCACGCCACTGGTCCATTTATAGAAAACGGAAAAGTGCACTGTTCAGTCGACTGAACCGTATGGTTCAATTGACCGAACCCAAAAAAACCAGTTCAGTCGACCGAACTGGACCCCCCAGTCGACCGAACCTCCGAGAAAAGCTACTGGAATTTTGGGTCTCAGTTTTGTGAAGAAAAACATGGTTTTTGGTCCAAAACAAGCTAAACG
Organism: Heliamphora exappendiculata; assembly: GCA_034768845.1. Classification (NCBI taxonomy): domain Eukaryota; kingdom Viridiplantae; phylum Streptophyta; class Magnoliopsida; order Ericales; family Sarraceniaceae; genus Heliamphora; species Heliamphora exappendiculata. The sequence continues at coordinate 20,917 of JAOTRH010019220.1, read as the reverse complement.
CTAACCAAACAAGCCTCTATCGAACCCCGGAAAGCGTGTAACACATTTATACATGCTGTTTTACAACTGTAAAGCATAAACCATGCATCAATGCTATTCATATACTGAATTAAACACGTCAAATATATAAACAACATAAAAGAACAAGGTTCCGGGTCTCACAGTTCAGATCCCCGATCTTTCTAAATTCCACTTTCTCTCTTTGGAGTGATCGTGTTAGAATTCAATTTCAAATCACATATTTCTTTTTATTACATTCTTGTTTTACTTATCAATTTCTTTATTTATATTCTAGTATTTTATTTTATTTAGCATACTTATTTATTTATTTGCTTATTTGAATTAAAATCTAATCAAATCATTAAATAGTGCCAATATTCCTAACAATTACAACTTGTTGATGTTGTTAATCGTCATAATTAAGGCACTTACATAAAAATAGTTGTAATTATTAGTATTACACTCATTTAATTCTAATATTTTATTTCTTTTCATTTTCTTTCTTTTATGTTAATTCAATATTCTAGCACTTTACTTTATTTTTTTTTCTTTTGATTAGCTTAACTTTACTTTACTAGCACTATAATTCATTATCTTTATTGCTTTCCTAGCTTAATTTTAATTTACTTTTTAAGCATTTATTTTCCTTTGTAATGTAACTTTTATTTTTTTACTCTTAATTTAATGTAATTTTTTTAATATTATTCTTTCTTAGTGCCAATATTCTATTTTCTTTTTACTTTAATGTTTAGTTTCTAGCTCTTATTTTCTTTTCTTCTCTTTTCATATTAGTGTAATTTTATTTTCTAGTTTTTTTTATTTTCTTATAACATTTTACTTTTTACTTCTTGTAATATCAATTTTATATTTCACTTAATACTAACATTTCTTTTTAGTTTAATATTTTTTTGTTAGCACTGATCTAAATTTTCTTTTAGTAGCTTTATAATTTTCTTTGATAGTTAAAACTTCATCATCCTTCTAATTCCTTTTATTTCTTTTCCTTTTTCCTTTAATTCTCTTTTATAAATATAAAATGTTAATAATCAAAAAAATTTTTTTCTTTTCTCAAAACCTTCATTTGTTAACTTAATTTTTCTTCTGTAGTATTTTTCTTTCCTTTTCTTTTATCAATCACAAAAAGTATAAAATCATAAAAATATATTTTATGCTAGTTAATGTTCTTTTTTTTCTTTTTTTTTTTTATGAAAATAGTTAGGTTTTCTTTTTTTATTAGTTTAAAATCATTATCTAAACCCTTTTTTTTCTTGGTTTAATCAATCTTTTGTAAGTTTTTTTTTATTTCTTTTTTTTTTTAAATTAAAACTTCAAATATTTACTTGTTAATACAAGATGTTTGTTATTTGATTTTATTATTTTTGTTAGTTTTTAACATAGGACTTTTTACATACTTCTTACAACTTTTAGGTAATAATATGCATATTGTACATAATGTGTAGTTCATTTTTGTGCAATCCATGTTTAGATAACTTTGGCAATTTTAGCATATTTTTCTTATAATCAAAGCATATTAGTATTACGTTGTTTAAATAATATTGCATGTGGGTATACGTTTCATATATCCTTTTAGTTAGAAGTTGCATGCCATAGGTTTTATGATTTTTTCTTTTGACACTTATTTGTTTTGGAGTGTTATGTACGTATATTATGTATTTTTTGTATTTAATTTTGGGTATTCTCTCTTTGCCTCTGTTTTCTTTAGTAGCATGCATTTGAGAAATTCTATTAAAGAACTGATGATGATTAGTATAGGCCAACCTTATGGTTGGGCGAATGGGGTGCTTAACACATTTCCTAATTCATACCTTAGCCCCCGAACTCTCTTTTCTCTAGTTAACATTTTCAAATATCAGTAGCCATTTTATTTATTTATCTTAGTTTTTCTCAAAAACTAAGTGACGACTCCGTTTTTAATAAAAAAGGTTTCCAAAATTTGATTTTCATGGTGTTCAAAATAGTTTCCAATACATCTTTGAATTTCCTCAAATTTCCAAAAAATTTAAGAAAAATTTTCTCAAAATTTTCCTAATATTTTCTCAAAAATTTTCTTAAATTTATAGGATTTTTTCTTAAATTTTCCTCAAATTTTCTTAAATTTTTCTAAGATTTTTCTTAAATTTATAGGATTTTGTGAATATTTCTAGAAATCTCTCAAAATTTTCTCAAAATTTTCTAAAACTTTTCCTCAAATTTCTAAAAAAAAATTCAAAATTTTTAAAATTTTCTAAAGATTTCCAAAAATTCTTCAAGATTTGCCCCCATTTTCTAAGATTCTTTCTAAATTTTCTAAAGTTTCCAAAAAAATTTAAAAATTTTCTAGATTCCCAAAAAAAAAAAAACAAAGATTTTCCCCTAGATTTGTGTTTTTCTCAAAATAAACAATAAAAACTTAAGCCTTTTTTGTAATTTTTGCTAAAATAATCGCCCATTTTGTTGGTTGATTGAAGGCCCTAGTTGTCTCTACTGTTTTAAACTCCATTGCAAAAGTACCTAAACTAGATTCAAATTCCAATCATCAATCAGCATCCGCAACCATTCATCAAATACATCAAAATAAAACATCATCATCCATCATTTATCATCATTAACAATCCTCATCATTCATCACATCATCATATGGTGGATCCTAGGCATGTGTCTACGTTTGAGATATTTCATACTCTGGTATTAAAACAACTAAGGATGGAGTACTTACCGATGGGCATCAACGAGATATATGATGGTCAAGCTCCCGCAAAAAAAGGTCGACATCAACAGCATCCTTGAGTGGCTCATAGCGTCTCATCCCGCGAGGAACCACACGATATGGTAGTGGAGCGTACGTATGGGGGTCGAAGGGTGCCGGACGGCCATCTCCAGCATCGGGATCCAAAAAGCCAGCAATCTCGGCCTCAGCAGCAGCATCTACAGCCGCCTGCGCCGTCGCGGTTGCTTGCGCCTCCTCAGCAACGCGACGGGAGGCAAACTCTGCCTCGAGCACAAGGGGATCCATCGCAGCAGTAGGCTGCGTGGAAGTAACCCCGCTAGTAGATGGGTCCCGTCGTGCCCCCCAGTCATCATCCTCACGGCCTTGGCCCTCCATGAAGAGGAAAGAAATCACGAAAAGCAACGTAAACATGGTGTGAAGTGAAATGAATCAAGAAAAGAACAAAAGAAAGCTTGGAAGCACAAGAAATTGGAGAGGAGCGAGAAAAGAGCTTGAGAGCACCGGAGTTTAGAGAGAGAGTGAGGAGGGAGCGAATGAACCAAAACCGCGCGCCTGGATGGCCTTATGCGCGCCTGTAATTAGTGGTCGCCATGTCTAATGTTGGCGACCGCCAGGTATGCCCAGGGTTTTACGGTGACCGCTAGGTCTAAGGGAATATTATTCGGCGACCTCCACTTTGGAAGGATTTTGAGCATGGCGACCGCCATGTCAGAGGACAAGCAGTTCCTCTTCCCCAGACTGCCAGCAGTCATGTCATGGAAGGAGCTGTTTGGGGTTTTTTTTTTAATAGGTGTTTTGTTCATCTTTTATTTATTTTCACTTATCTTCTTTTTGTTTTAAGCAAAAATAATTTTTACAAAAGCATAAAATTTTAAAAATGACCTCTTCAAAAATAATAATAATAATAATAAATAAATAAATAAATAAATAAAATAATAATAATAATGATAAAATTTCAGAAAAATAAAGTTGTGATTTAAAAATATTTATGAGTGTGTTTGATTCAAATAAACTTTTCATAAAATAATTTTATAAATCTCATAAATTTCCTAAATAATTCAAGAAAATCTTGTATGAGTTTTTAAACCCTTGTCTTTTAAGGTGTTTTTTCTCTCTCTCTGGATAAATTTAACTTTAAGCCGTAACTTAACTTCTAATTATTTTTATCCCACTTCCGAAAAATTTAACTTTAAGTCGTAACTCGGCTTTCAATTATTCCAAATCTTTAGATCTTAGCTCGACCTCTTAATTCGCGATCTTTCTTCCCAATAAATCAAAGTTTTCACCCGTAACATGGCTTCCTACCATTTAGTTTCGCTTCCGATAAACCTAATTCTAAGTCCCGCATCTTGGCTTAAACCTACTGACTCGTCGGTACTCCTCATGACCATAAACTGACTCGTCGGTCCTCCTCAGGACCATAAACTGACTCGTCGGTGCTACTCACGACCCTAAACTGACTCGTCGGTCCTTCTCAGGACCATAAACTGACTCGTTGGTCCTCCTCACGACCTTAAACTGATTCGTCGGTCCTTCTCATGACCTTAAACTGACTCGTCGGTCCTCCTTGAACTGACTCGTCGGTCCTCCTCACGACCTTAAACTGATTCGTCGATCCTCCTTATGACCATAAACTGACTCATCGGTCCTCCTCATGACCATAAACTGACCCGTCGGTCCTCCTCAGGACCATAAACTGACTCGTCAGTCATCTTCTCGACCTTAAACTGATTCGTCGGTCATCCTCACGACCTTAAACTGACTCGTCGGTCCTCCTCATGACCTTAAACTAACTTGTCGGTCCTCCTCATGGTCTTATACAGACTCGTCGGTCCTCCTAACGACCATAAACTGAATCGTTGGTCCTCCTCATAACCCAAAAACTGACTCGGTCCTTTTCACGACCTTAAACTAACTCGTGTTTGCATTACACCATACCTATCTACATCATGTTAGCATTTGTTCATGTTAGCATCTGCATCACGTTTCTTGTCATGTCATCTTTGTATTTTGCCCCGTGAACTACGTTCTGGTCTGATCCCTAGCCAAAGGGGTACGTAGGCAACTCGATAAAATTTGAGTACGACCAACATCATATGCATGCTTGTGTGTTTGTGGCCTAAGATTGATGGCTCGATCAAATGGTTGCTGTCTCTGGGTCTTTGAAATAACCTTCTTCACGCGTTGCTATGCAAGTTATATCAAATAGGGGCAATTGTAGACACCCCAATTTGACCCTGCCGAATCTTAGGCGAATCCAATGACGAAAACAGATGGATTAATGCCTTCGTACGATCCTCGAGAAGTGATCCAAGCTCGGTATTTAAACCTGAAACCTTCAAACAAATAAAATTTTGTCAAACCATCAAAACTTGCTGCCCAAGTAAGGCGACCGCCAACTTGCATTGTGGCAACCTCCACAGAACTTTGTAGAAACTCTAGCCCAAAGTGGCGACCGCCATCTTCCATCATGGCGACTGCCCACTCCCATTGTGGCGACCGCTATAGAACTTTGTGGAACTTTTCAAAAACATGGCGACCGCCAACTTGCATTATGGCGACCGCTAACTCCAAATGGCCTGACGTGTCCCAAAAGGTGGCAACATTTCATTGGTTGAAGAATTCTATAAATACCGTAACCCAATGTACATTATCATGATGAATTTTGAGTATGAGAGACTCTGTCGATACATCGAGTGATCCCAAACCCCGACGCCGAAGTCCTGATGAAATACGACTCCCGAATCCTCCAATACCTACATTGACACGTACATTACTTGGATCACCGCTTGAGGATTGGCATGCTTAGGCACATTCCACAACTTGAGGATTCTCCGGCAATCTAGGTACCCCGTTCAGATCCCTGATCTTTCTAAACTCCACTTTCTCTCTTTGGAGTGATCAGGTTAGAATTCAATTTAAAATCACATATTTCTTTTTATTACATTCTTGTTTTACTTATCAATTGCTTTATTTGTATCCTATATTTCATTTAATTTTGCTCACTTATTTATTTATTTGCTTATTTGAATTAAAATTTAATCAAATCATTAAATAGTGCTAATATTCCTAACAATTACAACTTGTTGATGTTGTTAATCGTCATAATTAAGGCACTTACATAAAAATAGTTGTAATTATCAATATTACACCCATTTAATTTTAATATTTTATTTCTTTTCATTTTCTTTCTTTTATGTTAATTCAATATTCTAGTATTTTACTTTATTTTCTTTTCTTTTAGTTAGCTTAGTTTTACTTTACTAGCACTTTAATTCATTATCTTTATTGTTTTTCTAGCTTAATTTTAATTTACTTTTCAAGCATTTGCTTTACTTTGTAATATAACTTTTATTTTTTTGCTCTTAGCTTAATGTAATTTATTTAATATTATTCTTTCTTAGTGCCAATATTTTATTTTATTTTACTTTAACGTTTAGTTTTTAACTCTTTTTTTTTCTATTTTTTTAATTTTCTTTGTAGCTTTAAATTTCTTATAGCATTTTATTTCTTACTTATTGTAATATCAATTTTATGTTTCACTTAAGACTGACATTTTTTTTAGTTTAATATTTTTTTTATTAGCACTAATCTAAATTTTCTTTGATAGTTAAAACTCCATCATCCTTCTCATTCCTTTTATTTTCTTTCCTTTTTCTTTAATTCTCTTTTATAAATATAAAATGTTAATTATTAAATTTTTCTTTTCTTTTCTCAAAACCTTCTTTTGTTAACTTAATTTTTCTTCTATAATATTTTTCTTTCCTTTTCTTTTATCAATTACAAAAAGCACAAAATCGTAAAAATATATTTTATGCTAGTTAATGTTCTTATTTTTCTTTTTTTCTTATTTTATAAAAATAGTTAGGTTTTCTTTTTTTTATTAGTTTGAAATCATTTTCTAAACCCTTTTTTTTTTATCTTGGCTTAATCAATATTTTGTAAGTTTTCTTTCATTTCTTTCTTCTTCAAATTAAAACTTCAAATATTTGCTTATAAATACAAGATGTTTATTATTCGATTTTATTATTTTTGCTAGTTTTTAACATAGAAATTTTTACATGTTTCTTACAACTTTTAGGTAATAATATGCATATTGTACATATTGTGTAGTTCATTTTTGTGCAATTCATATTTAGATAATTTTGACAACTTTAGCATATTTTCCTTTAATCAAAGCATATTAGTATTAAGTTGTTTAAATAATATTGCATGTGGGTATATGTTTCATGTATCCTTTTAGTTAGAAATTACATGCCATAGAGTTTAAGATTTTTCTTTTGACACTTATTTGTTTTGGAGTGTTATGTACGTATGTTATGTATTTTTCATATTTGATTTTTGGTATTCTCTCTTTACCTTCATTTTTTTTAGTTCCGTGCATTTGAGAAATTTTATTAAAAAATCAATGATGATTAGTAGTGGCCAACTGTATGGTTGGGCGAACAGGGTGCCTAACACCTTTTTCGATTCATACCTTAGTCCCCGAACCCTCTTTTCTCTAGTTAACGTTTTCTAAGTGAAACGCTAAAGCGTTTTAGTCTCCCGTAAAGAATAAGCTGTAATAATCCTCTTTCGTCTCTGATTCCTGTGTCCTAATTGCGTCAGACTTTCTTAATACAGTATGATATATAAATATGTCATATATCAGTCTCGTATATATAAGAATATCAATCAAAACCATCCTCGGAACAGAGAAAGTCGTCGGCCACCACTAGCCACCGCCGGCACCACCTTGTCGCCACCTTCAAGCGGCTTCTGTCGCCTTATTCGAGCTTTGTTTTCGAAAAACTTTATACCATTGAAAAACTCTCGAAATATAAAAAAATTTATAAAAATATTTGCTCAAAAATAGCCCAAAAATGGCCAAAAAATCTACCCGAACCACAAAAAACGCTGTTGTCCGCAACAGCACTGTGCCGCCAACTTTTCAAGTTCGTTTCGGTCACATCCAAACTCTATTTTTGACGTTTTTAATATCGATGAAAAGCTCACAAAATATAGAAATTTTCTTTTCAAAAATTCTACTCGAAAACAGTCCGAAAAACTATCGAAAAATAGCCTAAAGATGCTGTCGCCGACCCTTGTGCGCCGCCGCCCATTCTGTTGCCCGTTTGGTCTTTTTTCGATGGTTCTTTGGTACTGATTTGTTTTTTTAAAAAATAGCTTAAATATCCAGCAACCTGTTACTTCAAAGAATGCCTCAAAATAGCTTCGAATTTGCCCCGAGAACAGCCCCAAACAGTGCCGTCGTCGCCGCCGGAATGCCACTTGTTTTACCGCCTGTTTGTGCACTGTTTGGCCCATTTTTTTAAGTTTTTGAACAATTTTTAAGGTATATTTACTGCTAGTTTATGCCTAAAAATGACTCAAAAATAGTCACAAAAATGACCAAAAATGACTCAAAAATAGTCACAAAAATGACCAAAAAATCATCAAAATCGCCGCCGGCAAAGCCGCCGAAACTGGGCTATTTTGGTATTTTTTTCTCGCTATTTTTGACTTATTTTTTATGTTGTTTCTAATGCATAAATACTGCAGAAAACTCACAAAAAAATTATTTAAAATCATTAAAAACTTACCACATTTCATGGTCCGTAAAAACCACACCACCGTCGGTGCCGCCTCCGTTCTTCGTGTTGTTGGATATATTCAACCTATTCTTAAATAATCTAAATAAATATTTTAAAAATAAAGACTAGCTATCACATCGATCCTATATTCCGAAAGTTCACATTCGATCTATCACCGTCAACCCCCGTGATTAAAAATAATAATCATCATTCACAATCATTCAATCAAATATGAAATTAAATGACGATTATAAAATCGAGATTAGAACGCCTGTAAAATAAAACTAACAACAGTTCTAAAATTATTCAGCCTCGATAACCATAAACAAAAAATAAAACGGCTCTGATGCCAATTATTGGAGGCAAAACTGCCAAGATTATTATTTTTGCAAATGATTTTTGATAAAAAAATTAACTGGATGAGCAAATGCCGAAATCGGCTCCATTTAAAACTTTTGACATCGAACGATCAAAAATAAAACCCGTGCAACCAAAGTTAATTTATAAGAATACCTCTTTTTGGTCAAATCTTCAACTACGTTTTGATTCCGAGTTGAAGCTCCCGTCAAATTTTTTACTGTATTTTTTTATGTGATTCTTGAATGTAGAGTAGGTTGCAATCTATCAAGAATTCGTACCAGCAGAACCTAGACAGATTTAGTCTTGAAAGACAAGTTATGAAAATTGGTTCAGCCTACCTGCATATTTATAGGGTTACAGTAGGGACCTGTAGAATAATTATGAATCAGACTTCTAGTGGAATACAGACATGTATCAGTGATTTCACAATTAAGAAAATCTTATAGCAGTATCTATAATTATGAAAAACAAGTAGCAGTCTCTGCTATTTCTATAAAATACTAAATTACAGTTCACACCACTAAAGAATTATAATTGCACTCTGACCCATAATCTCAAAACCATCTTGCATTGAGCTCCTATTATTAAATGCTTATCATTTCTCCTCACGTTAAGATTCTCGATACCTGCCAATTAAATTTAATTACTAACAGTTTAATTTAATCGGCACCTTTATATTCTTTAAGCCCTTCTACTTAACTTATTTGATCGTCGAATAATCAAATCTTCCTGCAATGTTTAGCTTGGTTAAAACTTATAAACATCATTGTATCGTCAATCTCGATCCTTCGGGACATGAATTCTATCAATAATTAATATTCACCATATAAATATTACCGCTATCCAACTCACCGGGAATATAGACCCATATAAGATCGCACCCTCTAATGAATTAAAACAACAAATATTAAATAAACACAAATTAATAATTATTTTAGGATTAAGAGTATAAAAACTATTCATAATAACCTTATGGTGTGAATTAATTTATATAATTAGTATAAAATTAATTATTCCAAATGTCCCATTCAATACACACAAGGTATACTAGCACAGAGAGTCGAAATAATAGACGACGTTATTATCTGTTCCCCGTAACCAAAACAGACCTACTAAAATTCTGTGCTACAGTCATACTGATGGTATATCCATTTCCATCTAAATTGTGAATATAAAACGTATATTCTGCAATAATCTACATTTTGATATTCTGTGTGCAAGTCGTACTCTACACACCAGATTAAATACTGTATAGAATATTGAACATTTATGCATAACATTTAAAGAAATGATACACATATATTGCTCATTAAAATTATCATAAAATGAAATTTTAATTTTATTAAAATTAAATTAAATACTAAAAATATAGTTTTTAGTATAGCAACCCTAACACCTAGAACTCCTCAACAAAATAATGTTATTGAGAAGAAGAATAGAAGTCTTGAAGAAATTGCTATAACCATGCTATGTGAAAACAACCTACTAAGATACTTTTGGACCGAAGCTATCAACACAGCTTGTTATATTGTAAAGAGAATCATGATTCGAGTTTCACTTAAGAAAATCCCATATGAACTATGGAATGGAAAAAAATCCAACATCAGCTATTTTTTTGCTTTTGGATGCAAATGTTTTGTTTTGAACAACAACAAAGAACTTTTAGACAAGTTTGATGCAAAATCTGATGAGAATATTTTCTTAGAATATTCTATATCTAGTAAAGTCTATAGAGTTTTCAATAAAAGGACCCTAGTTATTGAAGAATCTATTCATGTTATTATTGATGAATCTAACATCGGTTCTTCTAAGAAATTCTGTGAAGATAACCTTGCAAACATTGAAAAAAGAGTTGAGGATATTTTCATCAAGGATCAAGAAGAACAAAATCATGAGGAAGACTTCAATGAGTAGCAAATTATAAAATAAGATGATGCAAGACATTTAAATCAAAGGAATGCTGATATTCTAAGAGAATGGAGGTATGCTCATGGTCATCCAAATGATTTGATCATTGGTGACCCTGCTCAAGGTATAAAAACTAGATTATCTTTATATAATATTTGTAGTAACTTAGCATTTATTTTCCAGACTAAATCAAAATATTTTGAAGAAGTTAAAAATGATTATTTTTAGATCTTGGTTATGCAATAAGAGCTAAACCAATTTGAAAGAAATAAAGTTTGAACTTTATGTTTGAGGCAAACTGTCAAGATCATTGATTTATATACGATTTTTTGAAAAATAAAAACTGGACAAGAAATCGCCGAAACAGACTCCAAATAAACTTTTTTGATGTCGAACGATCAAAATAAAAATTCGTGCCATCACAGTTAGTTTAGATGAATACATTTCGGTCGTTTCTTCAACTACGAACTTTGATTCTCTAAGTTGAAGCTCTAAACAGACCTTCTACTATATTCTCAATGTGATTCCCGAACGTAGTGTGTGCTACGATCCTTCGAGAATTTGTACTAGTAGAACCCAATCAATCTTAGTCGTGAAAGACAACAACTGAATATGGTTCAACCTACCCACATATTTATGCACTACAGTAGGGACTTGAAGAGTAACTATGATATAGACTTCTAGTGTGACCTAGATACCTATCCAGCGGTTTCTAAAAATATGAAAACCTTGCAGCGGTATCTGTAATTTTTTTGTTTTTTATTTTTTTTGATGACGAAGGAACCACCTCAACGCAGGGCCCTTTGGACCCACCCTTAAAGCTTAATCTCCGGATACTTACAATCACCCGCAAACCACAGGTATCGGTTAAGTCAGGGCGCTTCCAGTGAGAGTCGAACACAAGACCTCTGGGTTTACAGCTAGTCCCAGTGACGACCTTAAACAGTTGGTCCCGGTATCTGTAATTTTCAAAAATATTAAATTATAGTTCATACTACTAAAGAACTGTAACTGCATTTCTAGCCATAATCTCAAAACCAATTTCATTGAGCGCCGTTATTAAATGCTTAGCTCATCTCCCCACGATAAGATTTCTGATACCCGTCAATTTAATTTAATTGGCATCTTTAAAATTCTTTAAACCATTTTACTTAACTTATTTGATTGCCAGATAATTAAATTACTTGCAGGGTTTGACTTGGTCAAAACTTATAAGCTTCCTTAAGGAGGTATCATCAATCCCGAACAATCGGGACGCAGATTTCGTTAATAATTAATATTCACCATAAAATTAATACTGCTATCCAACTCACAATGACTATAAATTCATACAAGATCGCACCTTCTAATGAATTAAAACAACGAATATTAAATATACACAAATAATATTTATTTCGAGATTAAGAGTATAAATACTTATAATAATATTGGGGTGTGAATTAATTTATATAGTAAGTATAAAATTAATTACCCCAATATGGTCATATTCAATACACACAAAGTGTACTAGTACAGAGAGTCGGAACAATAGACGGCGCTATTATTTGTTCCCCATAACCAAGACAAGCCTACTAAAACTCTGTTCTATAGTCGTACCGATGGTTTGTCCAATTCCATCTAAACTATGAACAAAAACTTATATTCTGTAAGAACCAACAATCTGGTCTTCTATGTGCAAGCCATACTCCACACACCAGATTAAAAAAATATTCATTAAGATTCTTATAAAATAAAAATATTAATTTTATTAAAAATAAATTTAAATATAAAAATCAACAAAATCTATGATTTTTATTATACAACCCTGACAATCTTCCACTTATACTCAAAACTATGCTGCCAACATCTAACTCTCATGCCCTCTACATGACTGTCAAAAGTCTTAGCCGATAGGCTATTTGTAAAAGGATCTCCAAGGTTGTTTCCTAAATCAATCTTGGTCACAGCAACATCACCCCTCTATACTATTTCTTGTATCATGTGATACTTACGCTCAATATTTTTTCTTTTTTTGTGGACTCTTAACTCCTTCGAGTTTACAACCGATTTGCTATTGTCACAATAAGGTGTAATAGCCGAATGTACTGAAAGCACCACATCTAAATTCAATAGGAAGTTCTTGAGCCAAATGGCCTATTTGGTTGCTACAGAAGCTGCCACGTACTCGGCCTCCATGGTAAAATTAGCAATGCAAAACTACTTGATATTCCTCCAACTAATAGCCCCGCCTCCCAAGATAAACAAATATCCTGAGGTACACTTATGAAAATCTTTGTCTGACTAGAAATCTGAGTTTGTGTACCATAAAGGTACTAGGCTGTCTGCCTAATAAATCAACATATAATCTCTAGTCCTTTTCAAGTACTTGATTATATTCTTTATCGTCGTCAAATGCTCATGTCCTGGGTTAAACTGATATCTGCTAACCATGCCAACGACAAAGTAGATGTCAAGTCTAGTACAAAGCATAGCATACATTTGGTTTTTTACTGTCGAAGTATAAGGAATCGTCTTCATCTTTTCTATCCCATCAGGTGTCTTAGGACACTGATGCTTTGATAGAGTGATTCCATGCCTGAAAAGAAAACATACTTTCTTAGAATCCTACATGTAAAATGAGCAAGGATGTCATCAATATACTTTGCTTTTGATAAGCCCAACATCTTTTGTTTTCGATCTTGCAAAAGCTTCATCCTAATGATATGATTGATTTCTCCCAAGTCTTTCATATTGAACTGCCCAGATAACTATACATTTACCGAAGATAACACCCCCACATTGTTTCTAATGAGCAAGATATTATCTACATAAAGTACTAAAAAAAACCACCATGCTTTCGTTACGCTTTTTGTACACACAAGACTTATCTGGACTCTGATCAAAATCATAAGTTTTATGGCTTAATCAAACTGAGTATTTCAAGATCTCGATACCTACTTAAGTCCATAAATAGATCTCTTAAACTTGTACAACATGTGCTCCTAGCCCTTTGCTATGAAATCATTTGGTTGTACCATATAGATACACTCGTCAAGATTTTTATTAAGAAAAGCTATCTTGACATCCATTTGTCAAATTTCGTAATCGAAATAAGCTACAATGGATAAAAAAATCAGATAGACTTAAGCATGGCTACCAGCGAAATGATTTCCTCATAATCGATCCCTTCATTCTAAGTGAACCCTTTTGTAATAAGCCTACATTTGAAGGTTTCAACGTTCTCGTCTGCTCCTCTTTTTCTCTTGTAGATCTACTTACATCCGATGGGTTTTATCACTTCAGGTGGTTCTATAAGTTCCCAGACTTGATTAGAATACATAGATTCCATCTCTAAATTCACAGCCTTTTGCTAAAGATCTACATCTTTGTCTTGAAGTACTTCATTATAGTTACAGAGTTTAGTATCCAGTTCTACCAGGATCTTATCAAAAGACTATCCTAAGAACAAATATAGATCGGGTTGATGAACAACCCTTCTACTACACCGAGGCACTACCTGTGTCTAGTAGTAACACGCTGTGCAGAATTTGAATCCTGTGCACCATTACCCACATGCCCATTTGGCATGTTAATGGTAGCACCTTGATCAAGTTCAGGATCTGTACCTATCCCGATAATCATCCCACTACGATGAGACAATGGAAAATTAGTGACTTGTGGTTCCTCTTCTATTTTACTGGTATTTTCTCTTAATTCTTCTAGAATAATTTTATTTTTGGGTATGTGGTTCATAATATAATCATCTTTCAAGAATCAGGTATTGGTGCTAACAATGACTTTCTAATCCTTAAGATTATAAAATAAATCACCATTCATTTCCTTGGGATACCCGACAAAGAAACAGACTTCTGTCTTCGGTTCCAACCTACCTACGTTTCCTTCGGCACATGTGCTGGACACCCCCAAATTTGAATGTCTCAGACTAGTCTTGCGCCCCATCCATAATTCTGTAGGAATAAAAGGTACTAACATAGAATGTACTAAGTTCAGAATATAAGCCGATGTTTCTAATGCAAGTCCCCAAAATAAATTGGATAATTTTGAATAACTCATCTTTGACCTTACCATCCCCATAAGAGTCTCATTTCTTCTTTCTACTACATCATTCTGCTGCGGAGTGCCTGGTGCAGTCAACTGAGATATAATCTCCTCTGATGACAAGTAATCCCTAAACTCTCTAAAGAGGTACCCCTTACCGCAGTCGGATCATATTGACTTGATACTTTTACCTTGATGCTTCTCTGCCTCTGTCTTGAATTCTTTGAATTTTTTAAAGTATTTAGACTTACGATGCATTAGGTAAATGTATCCATACCTTGAGTAGTCGTAAATGAAACTAACGAAGTACTCAAAGCCACCTCTAGGCCGGATAGTCATAGGACCACACACATCAGAGTGAACCAATTTCAACGGTCCTTTAAGGCTATAGCCTTTGGCTGAGAATGGCCTCTTAGTCATCTTACCCACTAAGTAGGACTCACAAACTGGAAGTGCCTCCATTTCCAATGAACTCAAAGGTCCATCTTCTACCACTCTATTTATCCTTTTTAGATTATTATGACCTAAGCGTAAGTGTCAAAGAAATATTTGGTTCATTAAAGAATGATCATTTCTCTTATATGGTAAATTAAATGTGTTATTCAATTCAGTTAGTTGCAGTATAGGAAAGATAGGAGATGTAATATACAAATCATCCACCAATTTACAAGAACAAATAAAACGTTTATTTTTCTTAATAACCACAGAGTCATTAAAATGAACAGAATATTTTTCCTTTATTAAATTAGAAATTGAAATTAAATTTTTTCTAATAAAAGTACATAAAGACAATCTTTTAAAATTAAAATTATATTTCTACTAAAGCTGAGAGTGGCATCTCCTACTGCAATTGTTGTCATCCTTATATTATTGCCCATATGTAGGTACATTTTTCTATCACTAAGCTACCTGATTTTCTGGAACCCCTACAAAGAATTGCAGACATGATTAGTGGCTCCCGTAACTACACACCAGGTACCGGTAGATAACACCGCTAAACATATTTCAACCACTAGTGAATAGAAATTACCTTGTTTGTTCTGGTTACTGAGAACAACTAGACATTGCTTTTTCTAATTCCCAAACTGGTTACTTGTCTCTTAGCTTTTTCACACCAGCTTTTGGTCCCTTAGCAGCTTTTGGACCTATGCCTCCCTATTTTTTAATCTTTTTTTCTTCTTGCCTTTCGGCTTAAATGAAGAACTTTTTTCAGCCACATGCACAGTACCTGGCTTCCTAAGAACACCATCAGCTGCTTAAAGTTCTTTAAGAAGTTCTGCCAATGAAAAGCTGAGCTTATTCATAGAATAATTCATGCAGAACTATTAAAGCTATTAAGTAGTGACTGGAGTATGATATCGACATGGGTTTCTCTGTCAATCTCAACTCCTAGGATCTCTAATTCATTCAGATGACTGATTATCTTCAAAACTCGATCCCTAACCAGGGTGCCTTCAGCCATACTTGTATTCATCAAAAATTTTATGGCCACCTACTTAGCAGTACGATTTTGATCCCCAAATATTTTTTTTAGGTTCATAATCATGTCATAGGCACTGAATATAGACTGATGTTGATACTGTAATACATTTGACATAAAAACCAAGAAGTAACAGCAAGCCATCTGATTTGATTTTTGCCACTTCTAATAAGCTTGGATTTCCTGTTCAGTTTTCCCATCATCAGGTATTGGTAAACAAATCTCAGATAATACAAACTTATAGTTCCCGGCAGTTAAGATAATATTCAAATTTCTTTTTAGTCTACATAGTTTGGTCTTGTTAGTTTGTTTTCTTTGAGAATGATCGCGAGTGAATTGAATGTCATTTTAATCTTGAGAATTGAATAATTGAAATAACCATTAATTATGACGAGTAAAAATTTTGAATTTATTTTAAAATTGGTTCCCTCTACCATTTAAAAAAAAATTCGCCAGCAGCATGGTACCTTGTGAATAGCATGCCTCGATGGGAGGACGTCTACTATCTATTGTTTGTCTAGACAAGTCAATTCCTATTAATTTTACTATCTAGGTAACAGACCATATCAAGTAAAGTTAAATAGCTGACATAACTTCAGTTCAATAAATAATAGCAATGACTCAGGTGGAGAGAATACTATTATTTACAGCTAAATGTTAACGACCACCTAATTTCGAATCAATTACTTTCCAATGAACTATTCAGATGGAGAAGTGATCTACACTAATAATTATCTAGAATTATCCCTGAAGGAGCTTCGTACTGGAGATACCACAATTAATTATGTCCGATAGGAAGGAAGGCCTTACTGCAAACACGCAGAATTAATTACATCACCTATAAATTGGTGATGGAGACCGCGAGATTTATCTGTGAATAAATTTTCTCTCCTACTTAAATTTTAAAATATTTTTGAGTGTTATAAAAATCTATTTAATTAAAATAAATTTATTAATTTTAAAAATCACACGCTTCAAAAGATTCCAAAACATCTTTTCGTGCACACGATCCAAAAGATCCTGATTTGAAAAACCATCTTTTCGTATTTTAATGTATAACAAATAAAATTATCGATGAATACACAATATTTTTCTTTTCTTTACAGTTAAGGTATTGAATAAAGGCATTCAAGTATTTTATCTTTACGTTACATATTTTTTTAAAATAATAATTTATTAAAAATTAAAAAAAAATCCTTTAATTAATCTAAAATTTGAAATTAAGTTTCATGTTTTTTTAAGATATTCAATTTATTAAAAAATTATTTTAAATGTGCTATTTTGTAAAAAAATAAAATATCGGAAGTTTTTCTTTTTAATTAAAGAAAACTTTATTTTATTTTATTTTACAAAAAATTAATTAAAATCAAATTTTTTGAATTAGTTAAAATTAACAAGAATAAATATAACAGATATATATCATCCACGTAATTTAAATAAATATAAATGTAAGAAATATGTATATCACAATTTTATAATCAAACAGAAATTTTTTTGAGTTTCAGTCCCCTATTTAAAGATGAACTCGTAATCTTTCAATCCTTATCAGAATCAGCTTTCGGCATCCAAGTCGTGTCAGGATTTATCGAATTGCAGTGTTATACAAATACAACACCGACCCGAGCCTTATCAGCCAAACAAAAAAAAACAACTGGCCACCACCACAGTCGAACCACTACCGCCAGCCAGCCACTGCCCGACATCGCTGCTGTCGCTTCCCACGGCTTATTCCACCTCCTCCAACGCTCGTTTCTACCCTAATTCTTTTTGAAAAATAATTCTAATAATATACTATTTTTTTGTCGAAAAAATCCTAAAAAACGGCCATCAAAAAGCCTGGAAGAGGCTGCCGCCATCCCAGCCACTTTTTGCCTCGTTTTGGGGTTATTTCGTCTTTGGTTTTCTACTATTTTTAGTACTGATATACATCCACATGTAGCCCTAAAGAACACCTCGAAAATAGTCCTAAAAAAGCTCGAAAAATAGCATTGAAATAGTCCCGGTGCCGTCGCACCACCGCCGCCACTTAAGCCAATTTTTTGTACCACCTTTTGCTGCTTTTTCACCACTGTTTTGGACTGTTTTTCATTCTGATTTTACTGCTATTTTTGCCCAAAAAACTACTCAAAACCTGCCCTGAAATCGTTGCAAAAACTGGCCAAAATAGTCCTGAAAACCACCGACTTGCGCCGCCGCCGATGGCTGTTTTTCCAGCCTATTTTGTTGGATTTTAAGACTCTTTTGCTACAGTTTTTTAATGCATAAAACCTACATAAATTTACCGAAAAAACTTGTTGCAAAATCGTAAAAAAATCACCACGATCCGTGGCCCGAACTACCCGAAACCACCACTGGTGCCGCCGGTTATGCCGCCGCATGTTCTTCATATTCTTGGACATTCAAATCTGTTCTTAAATATTTTAAATAATATTTAAAAATAAATAAAATTCTAAACTATCACGATCAACACTCGTGATTAAAAATTAAATAATCATCATCCACACATTCAATCAAACATGAAAATAAAGACGATTATAAAATCGAGATTAGAGCGCCTACAAAACAAAGTTAGCACAGTTCTAAATCTACTCGGCTTCTCGATTAACCATAAACATAATCAAAATGGCTCTGATACCAATTGTTGGAGGTAAACTGCCAAGATCATTAATTTGTATACAATTTTTTAAAAAATAAAACTAGACGGGCAATCGCTGAAACAAGCTCTAGATAAAGACTTTTTAATATCGAACGATCAAAATAAAAATTCGTGTCACCACAGTTAGTTTAGATAAATATCTTTTAGTCATTATGGTTCAACCTACCCACGTATGTATAGGCTATAACAGGAACTTGTGGAATAATTATGACATAGACTTCTAGTGTAATCCAGATACCTATCTAGCGGTTTCTACAAATATGAAAATCATGCAGCAATATCTACAATTTTTATAAAATACTAAATTACTGTTCATACCACTAAAGAACTGTAACTGCACTTCTAGCATAATCTCAAGACCAATTTTATTAAGCTCCTGTTATTAAATACTTAACCCATCTCCCCACATTAAGATTCTCGATACCCACCAATTAAATTTAATTACTGATAATTTAATTTAATCAACATCTTTAAAATTTCTTAAACCCTTCCGCTTAACATATTTGACTGACAGATAATTAAATCCACCTGCAGAGTTTGGCCCAGTCAAAACTTATAAGCTTCCTTAAGGGGGTATCGTCAATCTCGAACAATTAGGACGTAGATTCTGCCAATAATTAATATTTACCATATAAGTAATACTGCTATCCAACTCACTATGACTATAAACTCATGAAAAATCGCACCATCTAATGAATTAAAACAACGAATATTAAATATACATAAATAATAATTATTTCAGGATTTAACAGTATAAGCACTCATAATAACCATGTGGTGTGAATTAATTTATATAGTCAGCGTGAAATTAATTACCCTAATGTGGTCCTATTCAATATACACAAAGTGTACTAACATAGAGAGTCAGAACAATAGAAAATACTATTATCTGTTCTCCATAACCAAGGCAGGCCTACTAAAACTCTATACTACAGTCGTACCGATGATTTGTCCAATTTTATCGAAACTGTGAACAAAAATTTATATTCTACAAAAATTTATAATATGGTCTTCTATCTGCAAGTCGTGCTCTACACACTAGATTAAATAATATACAGAATAAAAGATATCCATGCGTTATATTGAAAAAATGAAATTACATTCAGTGCTCATTAAAATTCTTATAAAATAAAAAATTAATTTTATTAAAAATTAAATTAAATACTAAAACTAATAAAATCTATGATTTTTAATATACAACTCTAACACTTTAGTCCCAAGACTTAATGATTACTCTATTATTGGTACAAAATGGGTTTTTACATTAAAATTGATAAAAATAGAGTAATTTTTATAAACAAAACTTGATTGGTAGCTCAATGTTATAATCAAGAAGAATGCATCAATTTTGATAAAACTTTTGCACCCATGGCTAGACATGAAGTCATTAGGGTGTTTCATATTTTTACTTACTTTAAAATTTTCATACTTTATCAAACGGATGTCAAAAGTGCCTTTCTACATGGTTTTATTTCTGAGAAAGTCTTTGTAAAACAACCTCCTGATTTTAAAAACCCAGACTTCTCTAATCATGTTTACAAACTCACCAAAGTTCTCTATGGTTTGAAACAAGCACCAAGAGCTTGATATAAAAGGCTAAGCAAATTCTTAAATGAAAATGAGTTTTTAAGGGGCAAAATTGATATCACTCTTTTTATCAAGTTTAAGAAAAAAGACATATTAGTTGTACAAATTTATGTTGATGACATTATTTTTAGCTCAACTAATGAAAACCTCTACAAGGATTTTGTTAAGTGTATGTAGGGTGAATTTGAAATGAGCATGATGGGTGAGCTCAATTATTTTTTTAGATTTCAAATCAAACAAACTCAAGAAGAAATTTTCATCAATCAGTCTAAGTACACTAAAGACTTATTGAAGAGGTTTGATATGCTGAACGCAAAACCTATGGGAACTCCCATGTGCCCTTCAATAAAGTTGGACAAGGATGAAAATGGTAAGCTTGTTAAGGAAAAGAGATATTGAGGTATGATTAACTTTTTACTTTATTTAACTTTCTATAGACCTGGAATCATGTTTAGTGTTTGTTTGTGTGCTAAATTTCAAGCTAATCCTAAGTGAAGAAATTGAGAAGATAAAATAACTCTATATTTTCTGTCTATTGAAACTGTACAAGATATGGCCTATTTATAGGCGAATAGGGATAAACAATA
>JAOTRH010019219.1:0-56055 GCA_034768845.1 Heliamphora exappendiculata | reverse complement strand
TTTGCATTTTTCATCTCTGGTGGCTCCTCTCTCTCTCTCTCTCTCTCTCTCTAAATTTTCTTTTCCTTCAAAAGCATTCGTCTACCATAATCAATGCATTCTAAATCTTTAAAAAAAATTGTGAGTAACTAGCCTTAATGGTTTAGATTGGCCTGTGGCTATGTTTTCATGGGAACCCACCCTTTGTTAGATCTACAAATCTATACATTTTCACCATAACATATGTTCAATTTTGGTACTTATTTTGTAATTAGGTAATGGAAAAGTAACATAGTCAATGTACATGATGACAATGTTGTTAACCTTCGTGGATATGGTTCTTCAAGTCCATGGAATTCAAGAAACGAAACCATCTTCATCAACCTCATGGATAAGGAGGTGAAGTCAATGAAAAGTAGGTAAATTGGGACTTTCACTAAACAAGCGTGGACACGAATGCGAGATGCTATGATAGCTCAGACCGAGTACAAATATACCCAAGACCAGCTTCGAGATAAGTACAACCAGTTGTGTATAATGTTTAATAAGTTTAATGCATTGAAGGAAAACACTAGTGTCGGATGAGACAGTACCCTTTTGATGATAACGACACCTGATGATGTTTGAGAATGATTATATAAGGTACATAACGTATGTAAGTAATGTTTCGCATATATGTTTCAAAAAATATTTGACTCATTTCAAGTCTTAGATTAATACTTATGCTAGGAGATTTAAGAAAAGAGGCATGCCCCACTATCATCAATTGTGTCGCATCTTTGGGAACACATCTACAAGTGGTTGGAATATCTATCCCTCAACTAAAGAGCCGTCAGGTACCGATAGTTTTAATCTAGAATTTAAGTCGAAGGTAGAGCATACCAAACTAGAAGGTGAACGTGAAGAACGTTTGGGTGTGTGTTGCAAGGGGAAGAGCAAAGCAACTACAACAACTAAGACGAGATGGAAGAAAAGGGATTCTTTTGCAGTAATCATATCCCAAGCATTGCGTTCTTTCACTCATAATGGGAAAAAAAAGATAGAACTCATTGAGAAGAAGATAACGAGTTCACAATCGATTGCTATCATCGGTGTCAATGGAAGAGGAATTGCCTTTGTAGCTGCTTTGAATGACGCTCCCCATGACAAGATGAAGCAATGCATGGATGCTTTCATCTCGTTAGACGATGTAGACGGCTAATGTTTCACCAAAGATTTGGATAAGCTAGCAAGTAACTCCATGCGGCAAGACCTCTTCCTTGCCATGCCCGCTAATAGGAAGCGTGATTGGGTTTATAATCTTTGAGATTTTCAATGTTGAGCGTGTTATGTTATTTTCTTTCGTGATCATTGTGTTTAAAAAATACTTTGCTCAATTTGTCATTCGTCCTCATCCTTGTTTCGTTGTTGTGTTTTATGATTTGTCAAGCTTGTTTCATCAAGTCTTTGCATTTCTTTTTAAATGTCATCTATGAATGGGATGTGTGTTTCTTTTTTCATCAAGTTTGCTAAAACTACTATATGTAGTGTTGTGGTGGAACTTTTTTGCTCCATAAAGCTCATATGCAGGGTTTTGCTCGAACTTTTTTCTTGTATTTTATATGTGCATCTGTCTATTTAATTGAACAATTTGCATAAGGTATTGTATGTGTATTCATGGCTGTGTGAACTTTGCATGGGTTCTGAAGATGTTCTTTATTGAGTATATTTTTTGCTTCTTTTAAATATATCCCATAAAATTTACATGATTAATGTTAGGCCAAGAACTTTTTATTTAAATTTTGATAATTTTTATAAATTATTTTTTCAAAATAAATTAATTTAAAAGGATAATATTTAATATTTTCAAAAAAGGTAGTGTTGATATGAATTGAAAAAAAGAATTGACATCTTTAACCATATGAGATAACTCATCTTTTAATGGATTAAATATTTAAGTATTCTTGAATGAGAATATTTTGTGTTGACCCCAATTGATAATTGAGTCAACACTTTAAGGTAAAAATACTTAAAAATCTCAAGTGTGTCAACACTTTTAAGCAAATGAATTGACACCCTAACATATCCGTCGAAGATGTTTCAAGTATCAAAAATTAGAGTCGACACAAATAGATTTTGAATCGCCACAAAAAAATCGAAGCTCTATGTACTAAAAAAAAATCGACACAAACTAAGTTTGAGTCAACACAAAAGTGGTTCTTCACTTTTGTTATCCGAAACTTTGAGCCGACACAAATTGAAGACGAGTCGACACAAAAGTACTAAGACCGTCTGCAAATTTTGTGAGTCGACGCAAAATGAAGGCGAGTCGACACAAATATCCCGAGCCCACCTGAAGAAATATTGAGTCGACACTAAAGTCCAAATGAGTCGACACAAATCTCCCGAAGGTTCTTGCAGAATTTTAGTGTTGACACCAAAAGCAAAAAGGGTTGACACAAATTGTCCTCTCTGGAAAGTTGAAGATCTATTGAGTCGACACCAAAACCAAAATGTTTCAACACCGTTGTGTTGGTGAGAAAATGCAAAAATCGTGTCGAGCCCTCCAAAGATCAGAGTTGACCCAACCAATTGAAGAACCATGCCCTAAACATTTTGTGTCAACCCAAAATCATTTGTGTCGACACCTGCGACAGAAATTCAAATTCGCGATAGATCAATGGTTGGATTTTTGGCATTAAATGCCCTTACCTACCTCTAACGGTCATAAAACCTTAAGACCTTATATAAGGAGTTAGTTCTCAGCATTTAAAACTTCAAAAATCTATAATCACTATTCTATTTATTGCATTAACTCCATCTCTTGTATCTCATCTCTCTTTACTTCTTCATTTATTGCCAAATATTTCTGTAAAGAGAGCGAGTGATATTTATTAATTTCTCTTCATTTATTGTATCCAATGGTGAGTTACCGTTTGTCCTTTGAGTGAGTGAGTAAATCTCATCAAAGAATAACTCAAGAGATTAGAAGAAAAATAGGAGCGTGTTTTTTATTGGATCGTCTTGCAATTGTAAAAGGTTTTGAATGCACTCGTCAGTATTCTAGTTTAGTGAAATTCTCAAAGGTAGTTTTGAGGAGTGAAAATAGGCTTGGAAGAAACTGAACCACTATAAATCTTGGTGTCTGGTTCATTTTTTTCATCCCTAACCTCTTTAATACTTGCATTGCTTTAATATTTGATTATACTTGCTATATTTATTTGCAATATTAAAAGATTTTTGAAAATATTTTAAAATTGTTATTATCTTTTTAAGACCCAATTCACCTCCTTCTTGGGTTTCATAGAACTAATAATTAGTATCAATGCTTAGGCTCTTGTTTTTTACTTAACAGTATAAGAGTTTATATGGCAACCACTAGCATTGGACCTATCCAATCTGAAGGTCAGTCGATCAATAGATCTCCCTTGTTCAATGGAACAAATTACAATTATTAGAATGCTAGAATGAGGATATACATTTAAGCCGTAGACTATAACTTTTGGAGGGTTATCATTAATGAACCCAAAAGACCTACCATGACCATTGAAGGAATAATCATTCCTAAACCAGAAAATGAATGGACAGAGAATGGCAATAGAGAAATTCAAAAGAATGCTAAAGTTATGAATCCTTATATTGCTCACTTGACCCTAATGAATTCAATAAGGTCTCTATATGTGACACCGCAAAAGAAATATGGGACAGACTTGAAGTTACCCATGAGGGTACTAACCAAGTAAAAAATTTCAAAATAAGCATGCTTATTCACAACTATGAATAATTTAAAATGAAGCATGATGAATCCATTTCTGACATGTTTACTCGCTTTACTAATATTATTAATGGACTAAAATCTTTTGGCAAGAGTTATTCTAATGCAGAAATAGTTAAAAAAATTCTTAGGTGCATACCTAAAAACTGGGAAGCTAAGGTCACAGTTATCTAAGAAGCTAAAGACCTCAACACTTTTAGCTTTGAAGAACTTCTTGGATCCCTCATGACTCGTGAGATGAATATAAAAATAGAAGATAAGAATGACAAGAAGAAGAAGAAGGGTATCGCCTTCAAGTTTTCAGCTCATTACGAAGAATCTGATGAAGACTCTTCAAATAATGAGAACAAAGATATGGCCCTCATCATAAAAAAGTTCAAGTGGTTTCTTAGAAATAAGAAACAATGAGGAAGAAAGTTTTTTAAGAAGGAAGGACACAGAGGCGAGCCTACCAAATACAAAGGCGATTCAAGCAAATTCAAAACCAATCACAAAAAAGATGAAATAATTTTCTATGAATGCAAAATTCCTGGACATGTCAAGGTTGAATGTCCTCTACTCAAAAAGGGTTTCAAAAAGGATATGATAGCCGAATGGGGCAAAAGTAATGACAGCAACTCCGAAGACAAAAGAGAAGAAAACGAGATTGCAAATTTATACCTCATGGCTAAGGAAGATGACAAGGTAAGCCATGACTCTTTCTCTCTAGATGAATTAAAAAATGCATTTGAAGACTAACATGATAAATTGAGAAGAATGGGTGCTAAGAACTCTATTTTTAAAAAGTTAGTTCTTTCCTCCTCAAGTGAAATTGAAATCTTGAAAAATGAAAAACTTATTTTTATCAAAACAAGTTTCTGTTTTGAAAGATGAACATAAGGTTTTGATTGAAAAGGTTGAAGACCTTACCAAAATTGTTTGCAAGTTCATTCAAGGAAAGAACAACTTAGACTAACTTCTCGACATGCAAAAATGTGTTTTCGAGAAAGCCGAAATTGGGTATAGACCAAAGAAGAAACAAAAGTTCTTAAGCAATACTTGTCAAAGCATTTTCTAATCATACAAGTACTACTTGTTTTCATTGTTACGAACATAAACACACTGTCACACATTATCCACATAGAAAATCTTCTAATCTATCTGTCAAGAAGGTTTAGGTTCCTAAGGGAACACATCCTTAAGGAACTAACTCTAAATGACCCAAGAAAATTTAGATACCAAAAATTAAAAATTAATTCTCCTTGTAGGTATGTTTCAAGTCCTCATTGAAGGAGTGGATGTGGTACCTTGATAGCGTTTGTTCAATATATATGACAGGCAACAAATTAATGTTTGCATCCCTCAAATCAAAAGATGGTGAATTTGTAACATTTGGGAACAATAGCAAAGAGAAAATTATAGGAATCGATTGTTTCGGTAAAAAATTTTCCCATTTTATTGAAAATGTTTTGCTTATTGATGGTTTGAAACATAACTTTTTGAGCATAAGCCAACTTTATAACAATGGCCGCAAGGTTGTCTTTGATCATGCAAAGTGTATTATTGAAGATTTAACCAATAACAAAGTTATTTTTGAAAATCATAGGTATGAAAATATTTACACTTTCAATCTAAATAACCTTCCCAAAAATGACACCAAGTGCTTAATCGCCTTGAGTGATAATAGTTGGTTGTGGCATAGAAGACTTGAACATGTATACATGAACTTGATTTTTAAACTTTTGAAAAATAAATTGGTGATTGGGTTATCCCAAATCAAATTTGAAAAAGATAAAGTGTGTGATGTATGTCAACAAGGCAAACAAGTTAGAAGTTCTTTTCATTCAAAAAATGAGATTTCAACTTCTAAACCCTTATAACTATTGTACATGGACTTATTTAGTCTAACAATGACTCTAAGCCTTAGAGGCAAGAGATATGCCTTTGTTATTGTTAATAATTTCTCTAGATATACTTGGGTGCTTTTTCTAACTCATAAGGATGAAACTTTTACCTCATTTGCAAAACTGTCTCGGAAAATTCAAAATGAAAAAAGTTTTCAAATCACAAGTATCCGAAGTGATCATGGTAAAGAATTTGAAAACAAAGATTTTAAAAAGTTTTGTGATGAAAATGGTATTAATCATAATTTCTATGCACCTAGAACCCCTCAACAAAATGGAGTTGTTGAGAAGAAGAATAGGACATTGCAGGAAATGACTAGAACCATGCTCTGTGAAAATATTCTACCACGATACTTTTGAGTTGAGACTGTCAACACATCTTGTTTTATCATGGACAGAGCCATGATAAAAGCTTCTCTCAAGAAAACCCCATATGAGCTATGAAATGGAAGAAAACTTAACATCAGCTATTTTGGCGCCTTTGGGTCAAAATATTTTGTTTCGAACAACAACAAAGAACTTTTGGATAAGTTCGACGCAAAATCTGATGAAGGTATTTTTTTAAGATATTCTTTATCTAGTAAAGCTTATAGAGTTTTCAACAAAAAGACCCTAGTTGTTGAAGAATCTATGCATGTTATTTTTTATGAAGCTAACCTTGGTTTTTCAAAGAAATTTTATGAAGATAACTTGTTTGGCATAGAAAAAGGTGTTGAAGATATCTTCATTAAAAACTAAGATGATCCAAATCAAGAAGATCCAAATCAAGAAAAAACTTCAAATCCTCAACAAAATGGAGTCTAACAGGCTGCTGGACCTTTAAATCCAAAAAATTCAGATTTGCCTAAGGAGTGGAGGTATGCTCATGGTTACCCAAAAGATTTTATCATCAGTAATCTATCTCGAGGTATCAAAACTTGATCTTCTCTACATAATATTTATGGTAATTTAGCATTTCTTTCCCAGACTGTACCAAAATATTTTGAGGAAGCCGAAAATAATGAGTTTTGGACCTTGGCTATGCAGAAGAGCTTAACCAATTTGAAAAAAAACAAGGTTTGAACTTTAGTCCTAAAACCCAAGGAACACTCTACCATCGGTACAAAATAGATTTTTAGTAACAAAGTGGATGAGAATGGAGTAGTTCTTAGGAATAAAGCTCGATTAGTAGCCCAAGGATACAATCAAGAATAATGTATCGATTTTGATTAAACTTTTGCTCCTGTGGTTAGGCTTGAAACCATTAGAATGTTGCTTATTTTTGCATGCTTTAAAATTTTTAAATTTTATCAAATGAATGTTAAAAGTGACTTTTTAAATGATTTTATTTCGGAAGAAATTTTTATGACACAACGTCCTGGCTTTGAAAACTCAGATTTTTCAAACCATGTTTACAAATTTTCCAATGCTCTTTATGGTTTAAAGCAAGCACCTAGAGCATGGTATGAAAGGCTAAGCAAATTCTTGATTGAAAATGAGTTTTCAAGAAAAAAATGATACTACTCTTTTCATCAAGTCTCAAGGAAATAATATGCTACTTATCCAAATTTATGTAAATGACATTATTTTTTGTGCAACTAACGAATCTTTTTGCAAGAATTTTGCTAAGTGTATGTAGAGAGAATTTGAGATGAGTATGATGGGAGAACTCAATTACTTCATTGGACTTCAAATCAAGCAAACACAAGAAGGAATCTACATCAATCAAGCTATGTACACAAGGGACCTATTCAGGAGGTTTGACATGCTGAAAGAAAAATCCATGGGATTCCTGATGTGTCCTACAACAAACCTTGACAAGGACGAAAATGGTATAGCAGTAGATGAAAACGCTATAGAAGTATGATTAAATATCTATTATATTTAACTACTAGCCGTCCAAATATAATGTTTAGTGTTTGCTTGTACGCTAGATTTCAATCTAACCCTAAAGAATCACATGTGACCGCTGTTAAGCTCATCTTTAGATACCTCTTAGGTACACAAAACTTAGAATTATTCTATCCTAGAGGAATAGCCTTTGAATTATTTGGCTATTCAGATACTGGTTTTGTCGAATGTAAAGTGGATAGAAAAAGTACAAATGGAACATGTCAATTCCTAGGACACTCACTAATCTCTTGGTTTAGTAGAAAATAAAACTCAGTAGCCTTGTCTACAGCCAAGTCTGAGTACATAGCAACTAGTAACTGTTGTGCACAAGTTCTTTCGATGAAACAACAACTAGAGGACTATGATTTTTGTTTGGATCATATAGCTATAAAATGTGATAACACAAGTGCAATAAATATATTCAAGAACCCAATACAACACTCCAGAACCAAACACATTGAGATTAGACATCACTTTATAAGAGATCATGTGCAAAAAAGTAATATCGAACTTGAATTCATATGCACATATTACCAACTTGCAAACATATTCACAAAACCTTTAAATGAAGAAAGAATATGCTATATAAAAAGAGAACTTGGTATGTTGTGTGCTCCAAATTCATGATTAATATGCCATACTAACCATGTCTTTTCAATACATTTCAATGCTTTTGATATTCTTCATTAATGTGTGAAAAGTATCGACACCACTTGAAAAAGTGTCGACACGTGTGTGCTTAAGTTGACTCAAAGCTGTATAGAAGAGACACTGCGGGAAAAAGTGTTGACCCCTATCTATATAGTGTCGACTCAAATTCGATGTCTGACTCTCGGTAAATTTGGGTCGACCCAACGCTTAAACGTGTTGACTCAAATGGCCGAAAGTGTTAACCCTCTCTAAAAAAGTGACGACACAATATCCAGTTTCGGACACCCACACTCGTGAAGAAAAGTGTCGACTCAAAAGCTATTTGTGTCGACACAAATCTTTATACCTATTTAAGAGGCACTGAACCCCACCAGTCGCGTCGTTTCCCCTCTCTTTCCATAACTGTTCATCTCTCGCCATTTTTCACTCCTTTGAAAAATGAGTCGACCCTTAGTCTTCTCACCTATGTTCGATCCCCTCTCTTCGATCCGAGATGGCTCCGAAAACAATGGGTAAAGGAAGTAAATGCACTGGAGATGCTGGCCCTTCAAACCCTAGGGCTTCGAAGGAGAAGAAGATGACATCGACATTGACGGCAACGGCGACTGCGACGGGAACAAATGCGATTGCGATGTCGGAGGCATTGAGTTTCAAATTGACCAAATTTCAACAACTCTATTTCTCCTCCTTCGTCAACCGTAAGGTAATCCCTGGACGCTCGATTGATTTCACTTTCTTTGATTCAATCGAAATGCGGTTTAAAGACATGTTTTATCGTCTCGAGTGGGAGAGACTACTGCAAACTCGTGACCCTCACTATCCCACGTTAGTAAAACTTTTCTATACTAACATTCACATCGCATCTATTCCGAGCACTACCATCACCACTTAGGTGAATGGCACAGAAATTCACTTAACTTTCTCCCTTCTCAATGAAATCCTTTGTGTGCCGGAGGGTGAAGTTTTTGTTCCTTGCAAGAAAAGTTCTATCGATATCGAAAGATTTTCTTTTCATGATGTTGTCCATCAAATTTTTTAAGTTGATGAGATTGACTCATCCAAAACCCTAGAAGCCAACTCTCTCAAACCTGAGATGATGATTTTTCATCATATGGTCAACTACATTTTCTTACCACAAATGAAAAAATTTGGAGATGTTTCTTATATGCACATTTTTATTATGTGGTGTATCCTGGAGTAGAAAAACCTAGACCTAGGTTTTCTCTTCATTTCTGATATGCTCCAATCTCATAGAAAATCCAACTCCTCCTTTCCTCATGGAATGTTTTTGACCAAAGTCTTTCGCTATTTTGGCATTGATTTATCTGTTGAAAAATTAGTTTTTTTCTCCAAACATGATTTGCATGGTGCTTCTACCTTAAAACATATGCAAATCTCTGAAGTTGACGGAATTTGGACCACTCAATGTGGTACTCCATTAGTTCCTTGTAATCCATCTACACCTCAAGATTTCTCCCCTAATCGAGTGGATTTTGATTCACCTGCTCCACCGTCTATTAGGACTCACACACCTAGACCTTCTAGTGCTCCTTCACATGCTCCTCCTCCTCTTGTACTCTTTGATTTTCCATCTGCTCCTTCTACCTCTTCTACTACTCCTGTTGTTGATATGGCTAAGATTGTTTCTTTGATCAAATGTCTCTCATCTTCCTTGACCTCCTTTCAATCTAAAATCGACCAAGATATGTTTAACCTTAATATCAACATCTCCTCCTTATCCGACAAAGTCAAACACCTGGACAAGACCAACCATGCCCTACGTCGTGATGTTGAGAATGCCATTGATGCTGGGAAAGCCTTGTGCAAAACAATGGACGATAGTCTTGTCTCCATAATCAATTGTAACAAGGCAATCCTTCAACAAGTTAGAAAAGAATACGATCAAGGTATCATCACAGCAATTCACACCAACTCTCACAAGGTTGAAGAGCATCTAAAATGGTTGCAAGGCACTTGAGGAAAACCCTTCAAGCCCAAGGAATCTAGGAAAGAAAAAGTTGCACAACTAAAGTGTGAAGCTGATTTAGCCCTTGCTGCCGCATTGGATGTTATGGCTGCGGCAGAGA
This sequence comes from Heliamphora exappendiculata, assembly GCA_034768845.1. Classification (NCBI taxonomy): domain Eukaryota; kingdom Viridiplantae; phylum Streptophyta; class Magnoliopsida; order Ericales; family Sarraceniaceae; genus Heliamphora; species Heliamphora exappendiculata. Next base: position 45,829 of record JAOTRH010019219.1, on the reverse strand, counting down.
AGAAAGATGAACGAGCCTTCTCCTTAAAGGAAAAAGCCTCAGAAAGACGCCAAAAACAAGAAGAGAAAAAGAAGTTCAAGAAGATCATGGACGATTAGTGACTTCAACCTTTTTGATGATTTCAAAAGGGGAGAAGGAATAGAAGGAAAGGTAAGGTAAGGGAAGTGGAGAAGAAGTAAAGTAAAAATATTTACAAACATTTTTTATCATTCAGAAGTTTTATGGTTGGTTAAAGGAGAAGTTGCACCCTTAAACATACATTTCTCTCTTTGTTGTTTATGATGATGTGTTGTGATGTTTTGAACACACTCTTATAGATGAATGTTTCTATATATGCTTGTGAATGTTAAATTTCTTTTGATTGCATACTCTCTATACAGTCTATGATTAATATTTGAGATTTGAAAATCACTTTGCACATTTTTGTTTTGATACACAAATTTTTAATAAACTCAGAAGGCTTTTGAGTTAATATTACAACTCATCTTCAAAGTGTATATTACACTGTTTGTTGTATGCCTAGCTATTGAGAATACATATCTTTTTTAAGGCATAACGATAAGGGAAGCACCTTTGTTGAAAATATTTTTAATTATTTTCTAGAAAATGTTAAAATTGTTGTAATAGTCAAAAAAGAAGAGATTGTTATCCTAATGGCTTTTTATTTAGATTTTGATAATTTTCATAAATTATTTTCTTAGAATAAATTGATTTAAAAGGATAATATTTAGTATTTTCAAAAAGGTAGTGTTGACACAAATTGAGCAAATGAATTGAAACCTTTAGCCATATGAGATGACTCATCTCTCAATAGATTAAACACTTAAGTATTCTTGAATGAGAATATTTGTGTTAACCTCAATTGATAATTGAGTTAACACTTTAAGGCAAAGAATACTTGAAGATCTCAAGTGTGTCAATACTTTTGAGTAGATGAGTTGACACCCTAAAATATCCGTTGAAGATGTTCAGGTATCAAAAATTAGAGTCGACATAAATAGATTTTGGGTCGACACAAAAGAGCCGAAGCTCTCTGTACTCAAAAAGAGTAAACAAAAACTAAGTTTAAGTCGACACAAAAGTGGTTTTTTACTTTTATTATTCGGAACTTTGAGTCGACACAAATTGAAGACGAGTCGACACAAAAGTACCGAGGCCGCCTTCAGATTTTATGAGTCGACACAAAATGAAGACGAGTAAACACAAATATCTCAAGCCCGCTTGAAGAAATTTTGAGTTGAAACCAAAGTCCAAATGAGTCGACACAAATCTCTCGAGGGTTCTTGCAGAATTTTAGTGTCGACACCAAAGGCAAAAAGGGTCGACACAAATTGTCTTCTCCAGAAAGTTGAAGATCTATTGAGTTGACACCAAAACCAAAATGTGTCAACACCATTGTGTTGGTGAGAAAAATGCAAAAAATCGTGTCAACCCCTCCGAAGATCAGAGTCAACCCAACCACTTGAAGAACCATGCCCTAGACATTTTATGTCGACCCAAAAGCATTTGTGTCGACACATGCGACGAAAATTCAAATTCGCGGCAGACTTCAACAGATAGATTTTTGGCATTAAATGCCCTCACCTATATTCAACGGTCATGAAACCTCAAGAGCTTATATAAGGAGTTACTCATCAGCATTTAAAACTCAAGAGACCTATAATTACTATTTTATTTGCTTGATTCAAAGTCAAATTCTTCAAGCTCTCATTTATTGCATTAACTCCAGCTCTTGTATCTCATATTTCTTTACTTCTTCATTCATTACCAATCATTTCTGTAAAGAGAGTGACTGATACTCATTAAATCCTTTTTATTTATTCTATCCAAGGGTAAGTCATCATTTGTTCTTTGAGTGAGTGAGTAAATCTTATCAAAGAAAAACTCAAGAAATTAGAAGAAAAACTGGTGCATATTTTTCGTAGGATCGTCTTGCAGTTGTAAAAGGTTTGAATGTACCTATAAGCATTCTAGTTTAGTAAAATTCTCAAGAGGAGTCTTGAGAAGTGAAAATAAGTTTGGAAGAAGCCGAACCACTAGAAATGTTGGTGTCTGGTTCATTTTTTTTATCCCTAACCTTTTTAATAATTACATTACTTTAATATTTGATTATACTTGCTATATTTATTTGCAATATTAAAAAGTTTTTAAAAAAATTTTAAAATTGTTATTATCTTTTTAAAATCTAATTCACCCCCTTCTTGGGTTGTCTAGAACTAACAATTAGCTTAAGAGATCATTGATGGTATGGTAATTTGAATTTCAAGTTATTTTGTCTCGCTTTGAATTATTTTAATTTAGTCGAGAGTTTTGTTGCTCCAGTTTCAAACAGCCATGAAACGCACTTATTACGATGATTCCTACTCGACATTTTGTCAAAGTACATTGTGAATTTGTAATTGACCTCTTAAATTAGCCTAACCAAATTAGTTAAATCGTACTCATTTGTGTTGAAATAGCACCACAACTCAAAATGTCATGGCAACATACTCTTTTGACATGAAATTCACGTACATTTTGAGTGGATGGAAGGAAACTGCGAATGATTCCCGAGTCTTCCTCAAGTGTGTGAACAATCCAGAGATGGGGTTTCTTATACCCCAACAAGGTAACAACACATATCCAAATTAGTACTAGTTTATAAAAATGTGAATCATTACTAGTTACTCATTGGTCAGTAACATGTTACTCCACAGGAAAATATTACATTGGCGACTTCGCGTATACAAGCATATCTAGATTTTTATCACCATACCGAGAATAGCGGTACCATGTCAATAATGACTGGGGATAGGGATGACCAACGAGCATCAAAGAGTGGTTTAATTATAGGCACTCGTTGTTCGCAACATCATCGAGCGGTATTTTGGAGTTCTGAAAGCAAGATTTCCCCTATCTTGTCCAAAATGGCACCATACCCATTAAGGAAGCAGAAGTATATTCTAATGGTATGTTGTGTGGTGCATAATTGGATACGAGTACATAACATGAATGACGAGTTATTCATTTCTGCTTTGAATGATGACTTTGGGATGCATACTTCTATGCCAAGTAATGCCACAAGGAATACCTTCGGTAACCCTATAGATGTTAACATAAGACAATCAGAACTACACCGCATGTCTATTATCCGTGATGGCATTACTAAACAGATTTGGGAGTCGATTAAATTTCACATTGTTTGTAATATGCTTACATTTATGTTTGCCATATTTCGATGACATTGTATTATCCCATTTTAAATTTCACATTGGTAACGTTTTAAATTGAAGTTATAGTTGAGTATATGTTGTTACTTTTTTTGTTGCTTTCTTATAAATTTTAAATTATATCTAACTATTTGAACTATAAGGCTTTTCTATTCGCTTACTTATAGGTATGGCACACATTGAATATTATGGACCTCCATGTAGATGTGGTGAAGGCCAGATGCGTGTGGTAGTAGCCCGGACAAAACGAAACAATGGTAGGGCATTTTATCGTTTCCAAGGGGGAATAACCATGACCGTATATTTATTTGACTGGGCTAGTACTCTTTTCAACAATATCAATGATTGCCGACAAGACAGAGATGAAAGAAAAACACTTTTGCACAGTTGCTGTGCATGCGACTGTATTTTATGTTTCATGATCCTGTTGTTGTTCTTCATTGTCCTTTTGAAGTATATATTAGATTAACCTTTGACTCCTTAATATGTTGTGGTATATGTTTGCCTTAATATTTTACGTCTTTTATTTCATGTACTTTAAATGTAACTTGTCACTCATGTTTGCACCTTTTTGTTTAGTTATCATCTAGGCAAGAATGCAGTATTTTGTGGTTTGAGAATTGACTGCTTATGCCTTTTTGGGGGCGTGTGTTGCTGTGGATAGTTTGTGTATTGTGTGTGTTTGGTTTGGATGTTAAATCAGGGGTCAAGGATTGAAGTGGATGTCCTACTATGAAGCTCGGTGGCTATTGATCTGCATTGTTTACCAAACAGCCCCTAAGCTGTCGTTTAGCATGAGCTACTTTGTAGTGTTGACTTACAAGCCAATGAATCTACTATACATCTGGACTAATCAATGTCACCATGCTTGTTTATGGTAACAGGGGAAAAGTTATTTCCTTCGTTGGTAGCTTCACCAAAAAATGAGTTTGCCAAACATGTTTATGTTTTTTCATGCTTTCAAATTTTATGAAACCAGAGTTTACCAAACGTGTTTAATATTACAGTTTTGAAGAAAACATAAATGAAATTTTCTAAACAAAAATATTAAAACAAAAACACAAAAACGTAAACGTTACCAAATGCGACCTTGGTAATTGATTCGATTGTTTTCATTTTGTGTGTTCATAATTGTTAGCCAAAACATAACATAATGAATGTTTAGTACTGAATATCTACATTAATATTTGATATACAAATCTATAGGTGTTATCGACATAATAACTTAAATTATATGCATATTTATACATCTACGTCTACTTCCAAGATGAGAAACATCAACACAAATTAGTGAAAGATGTGTATTACCAAACTTGACATGCTCCCATCTTGATATGCTAATTTGCAACATTTGAATACTTTGAACCATTGAGCAACATCATATTCTAAATTTTGCTTAATTGTGTCATTTATAATCAATGTTCATTATGCTTCATGGTTGCTAGGTTCTTAAAAAAATATGATGAAATTAAGTTTGCAAAGTGCAATAATCATAAAATGGTATAATGACATATGACAGAGTTAGAATGAATGATGAATGAAAAAATATGTGAAAGTAAGATGGCTATTGATCAAATTAGTAGTTTTTAAATTATAATTTATAGCAAAAGTTGTAAATATTTGGTAAATATGATAGTGCTTAACTGAAATTAGTTATTTATAAAAAAAAGTAATTATAAATTATAGCAAAAGTTATGAGTATTTTAAAAAAATTATAACTTATTGCTAAAATTAGTAGTAGAAAGCTAAAAACTACTCATAATAACTTTGCCAAACACTTCCAACATGTTCAAGAAACTACAACATATAATCACAAACTTGTTGAAGGTCCTAAAATGTGTAACTCCAACAATAGCATGCAACAATCACCATATATTCAAAAGAACAAAAATATTTGACACGGGCATAATATTTTGTCATTTATTATAAATTCACCGATTAAATCTTGCTTGGAATGTAATATGTAACCTCTCATGATGTTAACTCAAATGGGAATAAATGCATTCAAAAATAGGCTAGTAGCTTTGCCGCATATCTTTTGTTAAACTAACCTAGTTATTATTTGTTTTGAGATGTTCATCTTCAATGTTATTCCGATTGAAATTTGAATGATCATTTGATCACGGAATTTCACGATTCTTGAATTCATAGACACTAGCACAATGTTAGAATCGTGTTTGAAAAGCCAACTTACCATCGGTTTGATAAGTTCTTTTAAAATTCATTCGATGTTTAACAAACTCGTGAAAAACCCTACTCCAAACCTCTATTGTTTCGAATTTGAAATTCTCCCAAGTTTCTCAACTTCAAAAGGCAAGTAAACATCCATTAGAAAGCTAAAGTCCCAAGCTACAAAACCATCGAAACATCACTGAAATCCATTGAGTATAGCTCAAGTTATACCGATTTCAATCGAGGTGAGAAACACACCCCATAACCCATTCTACAAGAGCAAAAATGGCAAGAACCCTATCCCCTCTCCTTTTATTGGAGCAACGTAAACCGTAGATAAAGGAGGAGATCTAAAGGCTCAGATTTAAAATTTCAAATCCAGTCAATCCGTGTCTCATGGTTTTGGACCAATCACCTCTCAGCATCCGCTCCTCGCCACCTGTTGGACGGATTATTTAAACCGCTCTCCAACCGTCACCCTCTCATCGCGAAATTTCGAGCTCCGCAGTCTCTGTCTATCCTCTCCTTCGCTCTCTGCCTTTTCTCTCTATCTGCTCTCTTCATTGTGCAAACCCTAGCTGTAGTTTTGGGCTTTTCATTCATGGCAACCGTTGAAGAAGCCACCGTCGCTCTCGAAGTCATCGTCGATCCGGCTGTTACTGATGCTCCGGCGGAAGAGCCAGCCGCTGAAAATCCCAAGCCCAAGCGAGGCAAAGCTCCCAAAGAGCCCAAACCTAAGAAATCAGCTGGCTCCAAGAAGCCCAAGGCTTCACCTGCTCATCCTCCTTTCCTCGAAGTACGATATCTCTGTGTTTCTCACGTTAATTTTTTTATTATTATATGCTTTTATTTGATTGTCATTGTGAATCTGATGCGATTTCTGTTTTGTGAAACCCTAGATGATAACCGATGCGATCGTTACTCTGAAAGAGAAGACTGGATCAAGCCAGTACGCCATTGCGAAGTTCATCGAGGAGAAACATAAGCAGTTGCATGCAACGTTCAAGAAAATGCTTCTGTATCACCTAAAGAAGCTGGTAGCTGCTGGGAAGCTTGTGAAAGTGAAGAACTCTTACAAGCTCCCAACCCGACCGGCGACTTCTAAGCCGGCTTCTGCTGCCCCAGCCAAGAAAACGGCTGCCTCGAAGCCAAAGGCCGCGGCAGCGAAGAAAGCAAAACCACCGGCTAAAGCTCCGAAGAAGAAACCTGTGGCGAAGCCAAAAGCGAAAACCGCTGCAAAGCCAAAGCCGGCAGCTAAGCCGAAGCCCGCTGCCAAGCCCAAGGCAGCTACGAAGCCCAAAGCGGCTGTGAAGCCGAAGTCCAAGGCAGTTGCGAATCCGAAGAAGGCGCCGGCCAAACGTAAGGCGGTAGCGGCGGTGGCTTCCAAGTCAAAGGCCAAGCCGGGGGCACGACCTGCGAAGGCCGCAAGGACGGCTACGAGGGCGTCGCCGGGAAAGAAGGGGGGTGTGAAGCCAACTCCGGCGGCAAAACCTGCTGCGAAGGGTAAAGGGAAGGTGGCGGTGGCTCCAGCGAAGAGCACGAAGAAGCCGAAGAGTGCGAAGGCGCCGGTGAAGAGAACGTCTGCCAGGACAGCAAAGAAGTGAATGTAGTCCATACTAGGGTTTTAGTGGTGGTAGATCTGTAAATTTGTTGTTCAATTTGGTTTTTATGAAACTCAACAGAGGCAGAAACTAGAACACAGGTTTTAGTTTTTTTTCCCTTCCAATTTTAATGAATTATCATGAATTTTAGTATCTTGATCTGATCCAGACTTTGCAACTCCTATGCTCTGCTCTCTTTCTGATGGCATCGTCTATCGTGCGCTTCTCGTATAAGCGTAATTTAGCGTCATTTCTACTTCAGATCTGTCGTTTCGGTGTCATGGGTTGCGCTTTTCGATATGAGAGTGAGGTAACTTTGTTTTCACGCTTCAACGATCACCACGCGTTAGCATAAACAATCGCAAGCAGAAAGTGGATGTCCGCCGAATGAAATGGTCGTTTCTAATGTGAACCTTAGCCAAAAGGGGGTAGCTTAGCATGGTATCCTACGCCCCCAATCCAATACCCATTGGTCTAAGGAACTTTAGTTCGTTTACCATTGAGATGCGAAATCGTGTGAAAATCCTAATTGCTGTTTGGTAGCTAAGGGGAAGGTAGAGGAAAGTGAAGGAAAATTTGGGGACACGTGGCAACGTCTTCCCGTTGGAAACTACTTACAATCCAGGTGCAGATCTTTTTGGGGATTGCACTGTTGCTGGGATTTCAAATTGATAGGTGATGTGATATGGCCTTTTTTCTCAAGTTAAAGCGAAGAACCAAGGACAAAGGTAGAGGAGTGTTTCATTTTCACTCAGGGAGTGGTAAATTCTGAACAAATTCAAAACCTACCCAATGCACACCAATGCCTGTCACATTAACACCCAGCAGCACCCTGCTGCATTTTAAGTACTTGTTGGTGTTCCATTAGAACACTTGCTGATCTTCAAGCATGTACGATTTTTTTAAAATAAATTTTTAGTGATTTTTTTTTTTAACTTTAGTTGAACGGTTATATTTTTTAGAATTTTCTAATGACAGATAAGAAGAGTAAAAAATTTATACTAAAAAAGGAAATTTATACTTGAGACTTGTTTTTTTTTAATCCCAAACACAAGCTTACTCTAATGATACATGATGTTTGGCAAAACACTATTGTCAATAGTTTATAAATTCTAGTTTATATTGAATGTTGTAAGTGTTTGATAAAAATTATAATTTGTAATTAAAATTTTAAAAAAAAATTATAAATTGTAGTAGAAGTTGTAAGTGTTTAAAAAAATTTATAGCTTATAGTTAATATTAGCTTGTGTTTAGCTTGGCTTAAAAGTCAAATTTTTTGACTTTTTTTAAAAATAAAGTAATTTGGTTTGTCTTAGCTTGGCTTTTTAAATTTTTTTTTCTCACAAAAAAATTATGATTTGATATTTATTTTTATCTAAAAAGGCCAAAAAAAACTTAAAAGCCACTAAAAAAAAATTAGTCAAAGCATAAATTTAATAGTAAAAAATTAAAAATTACTAGTAATGGCATTTCCAAACACTCCCATATGTTTCTCAAAGCTCATGTACAAATGTCCCTTGTTGAATTTGTTCCACACAAAGTTGTAAAGTTGTACCTATCATGAACTTTTGTTGTTGGGTATTTGAAACTTCTTCAGAAATGCTCTATTGTCGGCAACGGAAAGATATAACCACTTCCATTGTCAATATCCAGGTGACTCACTGCAGCCTTCGATCTTTTGAAGTTCTACGATGCAAGTGCAGCCGGTAATTGGTTGATACTACAGGTCAGTTCTTTCTTTCATTACAAGCTCCATCAAATTAAACTTTTCTTCCTATCGAAGTTGTTGTGAATGATATTCCCAACCACAAACTTTAGGTTTGTCTGAAGAAGCGGAACTATCAAATCCTATGTGTCAAAAGGATGTCTTGTTTGAACTTCTTGAAGTTGAAAAACTATTATGGTATACTTCTGTTCTACAGTGGCCAAGTCTAATTATTTGGAATTCATGATGTTGCGGCTTCCAGGGGTAGTAATAGTTCTGTGGCATAAATTGTTTCCCTTTTCTGTTCTTTTCATGTGTAGATACCTTCTTAACTAATTAATTACAGGTAAAGGCTTCCCTGCAATAGTTTAACATTGACTTAAATTGAAGAGTTAAATGGGATAATAAAGCGACGAAACAGAGGTAAATGCTATCAACATGGCAACATTTAGAGTAAAATTCCTCTGAATGCTATTTGCTGGCAAAGAAGTTTGTGGCTGGTCAATTTGTCATTTTAAGCTTTCTAGTGGTCCTTAATACAACTTGAATCTTTAGTAAATAGCTTCTTCAAGTCCAACGAAGCTAAGCAAACAGTGGATCTGAGCTTTTCAAAATTAACTTACTAGTGGCAATGGATTCTTTGAAGTTGGCATGCATGTAATGAAAGAATGGATTCTAAAGATATGAAATGATGGAGGGGACTTTTAATGATAATGCGAATGTTTCAAGGAAAGAACTTTTTTCATTAGGAAGTCGGTTGATTAATGATATAGTAAATGATGCTTTAATGGAAGAAGTTGATAATGGTTTGGCCAATGGCTTTAAGGCGACTACTTAGTTTGTCAACTGTTTGGGTTGAGTCGTAAATATCCATCTTAAGTCTTATATTTTCTCTTGCATCCTTAGTACTGACATTGAAGATTTTGGATTGCCTCCTTTCATCAAGTAATCAAACTGGAGTTAACTGTCCAACCACTTCTATGATAAGCTATTAGCTTAAGCACACCCATATATACAAGTATAGTATGAAAAAAATGGTTTGTTTTAGTAGTGATCTGATGATGATGTTACTATGTTTTTAAAATGTGGGGCCACTCAATCCAGGGGAGATCATGTGTTTGTGGCCCCCTCAACGGTTCTGCCAGTGACTTGATCCAACAAACGTTTCTCCCTGTTGTTTTGTGCATTGTATTCTCCCTGTTATTTGGAGCCAATATTATGCTCTCTCTCTCTCTCTCTCTCTCTCTCTATTTAGGAATTCAGTGAACTAGTTCAAAGTTCAAACAGATGATATAACAATTGTGGTTTTTTTCCTTCATCACCAAGGATTAGAAATGTTGTGAGATCTGCCATAATTAACTTCCTTTCTCTGGGTAGTCCATCCAAACAAGTGTTAATCACTAAAAAGACTTTATCAACAACTTGATAAACCATTATTCTGGTACTAAAAATACCGGTTTATTAAAGAGTACTGCAAAATGTACTATTGAAGGGCCAAGTTGCAGTTCCTGTAGTTTATGGGTGACATTGTTCATTTAACTAATGATACATGAAAAGTGGGAGGGGCAACTGGGAGTTTCCTCCTATCTACCAACATTTATATGTTCTGCGCTTCTGTAACTTGGATGAAAATCTTGTTATTTGGACTTCTAGAAAAGTACAATCACCTGCTTCATGGTTCACCTAATTGCCTAATCAATTAGGCAACAACTGGACAAAAAGACCATTTTTCCTCTCCTTTTTAATGTGTCCTATTTCTAGATTGAGATAGCGCAAAGCCTATAATCCAATTTTGTTACTATGTTTTTTTGCAAAGTTTGATTCTACTAAACCCTGTTGGCCCTCTGTTTTTTTTTTTTTACACTTGTTTTAACGATCTAAGCGGGCCACTTGCTCATTAACTTGAATAAATTGCCTAACTATACGGTTCAAAAGTTTAAACTCAAGTTATTAGTAGTATCATTCTTATTTTATGTATATTATACTATTTTTTCATCTTCTATCGATGTAGGATGAGATATCACAATACCCCCGCCCAAAGATGCAATGCCCTTGTTGCATGGTCCAGATTCTTTTCATGGTTAGCGGTGTGGATAAAAGTCAATTAACGTGCACAAGATATATAACGCCGAGGTCTCTATCCCTTTCTAGAGCATTTACTCCTATATCCACACTGTTGCGGAGTTCTTTGTGGGAATAGAGTTGGTTCTGATACTATTTGTAACGATCCAAATAGATTATTAACCCAGTAGTTTGAATAAGGAGTCTAGTCAAATGGCCCAAAATCTTAAACTCAAGTCATTTGTAATATCCTACTTATTTCTATATGTATCGAAGTAATTTTTCATTTCCCATCAATATGGGATGGGGTATCATATTTATTTTATGTTTGTCTTAAATTCCTTGGAAAATTCTTTTAAAAGGACACCTGAACATCAAAACTAGCTATTTATCTCCTATTTTGATATTTGATTAGATAGTTAAAACGGAGAAAAGAACATTTATAAACTTGTTAAGTGGAGAGAAAGAAAAACAAAAGACCTTACTAATAAATGCATAAAAAACGAGGATTCAAGGGTGCTAGTAAAGGATGAGGAGATTAAAAAAAGATGAAAAACTTATTTTAATAAATTATTAAAAGAAAAAATGTAGAAAGATTAAGAGGAGAGAAATTTGATAATTTGGATGAAATTAGAGAATATAAGTTATATCACAGAATAAGAAAATTTGAAGTGGAAATTGTAATGAAAAAAAATGTAATCAGGTAAGGCTTTAGGACCCGATGGTATCCCTGTGGAGTTGTGGAAATGCTTAGGCGAAGTGAAAATGTCTTGGTTAACAAAGTTATTTAATAAAATCATAATGATTAGAAAAATGCCTGAAGAGTGGAGAAAGAGTATTCTATTATCTATACATAAAAATTAAAGAAATATTCAAAATTATAATAACTATAAAGGTACAGAATTGATGAGTCATACAATGAAATTATGGGAAAGAGTGATTGAACATCATATAAGACTAATAACAACTGTGTCACAAAATCAGTTTGGTTTTGTATATGGTAGATCAACTATGAAAATAATCTGCTTACTAATGAGATTAATAGAGAAGTATAGAGAAAAAAGAAAGATCTTCATATGATTTTTTTGGGCTTAGAAAATGTTTATGATAGAGTGCTTAGAGATATCATATGGTGGATGTTGGAGAGAAAGTGAGTGACAAAGAGGTACATTGATGTGATAAGAGGCATGTATAATGGAGCTACCACGACAATTAGATTACCCACAGGAGAAACAAGTGAATTGCCTGTTACAGTAGGATTACACAAAGGATCGGCTTTGAGTCTGTGTCTTTTTGTCTTAGTTATGGATGAATTGACTAGACATATTCAGGATAGTGTTCGATGGTTTATGTTATTCACTAACCATATCGTCTTAGTGGATGAGATTTGGAGTGGAGTTAACGCTAAGTTGAAAATGTGGAGGGAAGCGTTGGAGTCAAAAGGGTTTCGAGTAAATAGGAACAAAGTTAAATATATGGAATATAATTTTAGTACTAATAAGAGTATTAATGGTAAAAATGCAAAGATTCAAAACCAAGAGATACCTAAGAATGAATATTTTTTTTATCTAGGTTCGATTATTAGTAAAGATGGAGAGCTTGCAAATAATGTAACCTATAAATCAAAGTTAGTTGGCTCAAGTGGAGGTGTGCTTTTGTCATTCAATGTGATCGACGAATACCTCTAAGATTAAAATGAAAATTTTATAGGACGACTATTAAACTAATTATTTTATATGAGACAGAATGTTGAACTGTTAAGAAAGATCACGTAAATATGATGTGTTGCCGAAATAAAAATATTAAGATGGATGTGCGGTAAAATTAGAAAAGATAAAATTATGAATAAAAAGACTCGTGAAATGGTAGGGGTTATACCTATTGAGGATAAATTGATAAAAAATATATTAAGATAGTTTGAACACATATATTGTAAACGAGTTGATGCAGTAGCAAGAAACAGCGCCAAGATCATGAGTAATGAAAATACTAGAGATGAGTAGAACTAAATTGACATAGGATGTCGTATTAAAAAAAGACACTAATCTATTGAAATTAATTGAAGATATGACCCTTAACATAGTAGATAGCGTAAAAAGATTCATATTGTCGACCTCAATTGATTGGGACAAATACTTAGTTTTGTTTGGTTAGAATATTCTTAGTCAAGGTAATAATTACCGCCTTGTCCAAGAAGTCATTTGTTCTCTATTAAGTTAATTGTAGTATAATTACTTGAGAGTGAATTACATGCATATATCTCTTATTTGCATGAATCTAAGTACATTGAAATTGGTGATACCGACAAGATAAAACTCACTTCTACTACTGAAAAAGATTTCATATAATAGTGCTCTATGACATTGTTCAATTGTAACACAATATAATTAAAAATTTATGAAAATATTAGCCTTTTGAATGAGTGGAAAATCCATACGCAAACATACCCAAATTATGTTTTGAGGAGTTTGCTAATCTAGACATATCTTAATTCCTTAGCACGTTTAGAAACTCTTTTAGAACTTGTTCTATCGTGTTATAATCTCTAGGTGAAACCTAGATCATGCGGACTGCAAAAGACAAAGGCTCAATTTTTTAATTTTATTAATTATTGTATTTTATTATTTTATATTCAGTTTTCTTGTAGTATTAGATTTCTTTATTTACTAGTTTTTTTTATAGTATTAAATTTCTTTATCTATTAAGATTTAGGTATTATTTAGGATATTTTTGATATGATTGTTAGCCATTATGGTAGGTTATTAGCCTATAAATAAAGCATTCTACATTGTAATCAGCAGAGTTGATTTATGGAAAACCGAGTTTAAGGTTGTAGCTTTGTGTTAGGGTTTTGACTCCTTTGCGCTATCTTTCTTCTATCCCTTGTCCTTCCATGTCCGATATCACTAGTACTTCAATTTCATATACTTTAGTAGCATTGTTGTCGGTTATTGTCTTGTTCATAGTGTTCCTTTGCAGTTTTGGCTGCATCATTCAGCATCAGCCTTCCATTATAACTTATTAAACGAATTGGTACATAAGATCGATATTTGATTCTCCAGTCCGTGGGAAACCAAATCAACTTGACAGTTAGCAGATATGCACTAGTCTAGAAAGAAGTTACTGAAATGTGGAAGGGAAAAATGTGGCATACATGAATGAAATCGGTAGAGAGGTTGGAAGTTACTTGCATTTACTTTAAAAATTGCTCATTATATGATGTTGGTCCCAAGTGATTTGGATATGGCGCCTCTGTTGGATGAGTTATATAACTTGTATTAATGAAAAATGTAATAAATGATGAGTTATTGGTGGAAGTTGGTTTATTGTATGGTCATGGTGTAAGGTTGGTTAAAAGAAAAGTCCTTTCAACTTTTATTGATTTGGATTATTGTTTTCTTTGTTTTAGTTTAAGAAATTTATCTTCTTTCCTCGAGAGCTTAAAGTAGGAAATTTTAATCAAACAGTTTCCAGATTAAGGTGTTATTTAAAGTGCATGCACACAGAGCAATATAAAGTAAATGCGGATATGCATCCACCTTCGTATACATAAAGTAAATACGATACCCTACTTATACAAAATGAAACCATTCTTTCGAATAGAACAAAGTCAACTCAACTCAATATGCATGATACCAACCCCTTCTGTTTAGGTCTTTGTACATGTATATTTTATCGAGATCCATATCTTCATCCCTTGGTATCAATAACTTTTTTCCCTTTTTGTCATGTAAACTACTATACTGAAAATCTTACAAAGGCAATTTGGTAGTTAGTTGCCACAGACAAAAAAGCTTACCTTAGGGAGAAAGTACCTGATGAGGGATTAATATAGAATTTGAGACCAGATTCATTGAAATGTAGGTAACTACTAGTCACATTAAGAAAACCATTTTTAGATTTTTTTTAACGCAGGGAAGGCATGGTAGCATGTGAGTTTACTAAAGCTATGGTCCATGAAAAATCAAGTTAGAAAAATAAGATTCATGGACGCAACCTAAAATGGTTGGGACAAAGTTTTGCTGAGTTGGATTGATGCACACTAATGGGTAAAAAATAACTGAAATCTAGAATTCACATGGAGCATGCGATGGATGTTTTATTAGCTTGTTCAGTGTCGTACTAAATCTTATTTTATGTACTTCATAGGGTAGAACGCGACTGCATTTATTTTAATATGTTTAATAGGTTTTTGGCTCAAGGTTGTTTTGGTTATCACAAAATGGAAGACATTGGCTATAGAGGATCTCCCCTGGGTCGTGTTACTTGTCAAAGATTGTTATTTGGGTATTCAGCCTAGAATATTCTAGGTGGTCAAAGTTTCTTTGTTACGTTATTTATAGCTAATTCGCACTAGAATTAGGAAAACCAGTAGCCTATAAATGTTTTTGTCAATTTTCTAGTCCATTGGGTTGAGTTTTAGGGATAATTTCTAGTGATGTGGAGCAACACAAAAGAAGCGTAAATCTAGAATTTCATAAAAAGCACATTTAGGGCATTATGGGGTCAAAGTCTGTCTTTATTTGTGTTCACTTTCATATATTATGCTATTGGGCAGATTTTGTCGTTGTCTTAGGTTTTAGTGGTTAGAGGTAGTTTGTAATTATGTTTATTGTTGGACATGGCTATTCGGGGGTGACTCATGGATTATGAAGTCTTTGTCAAAATTATAATATTGGTACTACTATGAAGTCTTTGTTAAATATAGAATATTCAATATGGATTATGGAATCATTGTCTCTTAGGAATGGGAAAAGTCTAGCACCCTATAACTATGCATGTAATCTAGGTTTTTTTCAATAGAGAGTTGATATTATGTGAATTTAAGGTTGTGTTTGAGTGAATTTGCTTAACCTTGTGTGGGTGAAGTACATTTCCCTCTATTCTTCTCCTCCTTTGCACGAATAACCAAAGTTCTATTTTTGGGGGTACTTTTCATTTCCCTCAAAAAGGAAATTCTTAATTCCAAAACCCAATCCAATTGTGCCCAAATCAACCGTTACCCCTTCTTCTACACTTTGGCCTTCTATGGCACTTTAGAAACCTTGGATTCCAATACTACTTGGAGAATTTCTCCAAATAATGCCAAAATTTCTGCAATCTGCAACTAATTAAAATCAAACTAAAACACATCTTTTCCATCTAGAAACCCTACCAGCTTTTTCCATCTTAGAAATATCTATTCCTATTGTAGGTAGCAATAACCCAAGTTTCCATAGGTTGTCATACATCATGAAGTCCTTTTTCTTATATAATTTATGCAAATGATGACAGTAAGGCTATTTTATATAGTCCGTCATCCTTTCATCTATTGTGTCGAGCCTCGAAATTCATGACGTGGCGGCCCGATTCCTAAGTTTTGAGGTGTAAGGTCCAATACCAATAAAGAGTGCAAAATGGACAAGGTCTTGGTCAACAAGTCAAAGTCAAAAGTCAATACGCCAATGAGAAGAAAAGAAGAACAGTGTTCCGCCCCAAAACCCACAACCCAGTCAAGTCTCGGATTCTAAAGACCATAGTATATGGAGTTCAAGAAGTGAGAGTCTTTGTACAAGGTTCAAAGCCTACAAAATTGATAAAAAGGTCCAATGATGATCAAACGTTGGGCTCCCAGTGATGTTAGGTCGAAACCGGATGAAAGAAATCAAAGAAAATCTGACATGTATTCTCTCTTTTGGTCATATCTCTCACTACGTTTGGAATTTTTACATGAAACTAGAACTGTGGGAAAGTAGACATCTGGGGGTTCAATTTGGAAACAAGAACGACCCATTTGGAGTCCAAACAGAGAAGCTATGTTCGTTTAAAGAAATGCGTCATCCGCGGGAAAAAGACTGTTTGAGCGGACCGGAGATTGTCCGAGTGTTCAGGATGCTGAGAGCTCCAAAATCTTCTGTTAACCATTGCTCGAGCGGTTCGGGAAGCGCTCGAGGGGTCAGAGTCTCGAGAAGGGCCGTGGGATTGCTGAAAAGCAAAACTTCAAAGTCCAAAAGATGTCCAACCTAAGGTAAAACAAGTACAACCAAATCTAGCAACTTCAAAACATTATTACATTAAAGAAGTTGGCCCTAGGCCATACCTCCGTACTTCTCATAGTGTATCCACCAAATCAACTAACCATGCATATTGAAATTTATATAACCAAGCAATATCCATGCGGCTATCCTTTTCAAGCCAAAATCTATAAATTAGTACAAGTTGTAAGTAAATCTCAAAATATTTCTTTTCATTCATTGACTCAAGTTCAGGGGGAGATTTTCTGCAGCAGCTGCCTTGGCTAAATTCCTGTATTCCTTCACTCAACCTTGGCTTGTTAGGCTCAGTATGGTACTACGGTTTTTTAGGCCCGACTCGATATGCTTCACCACCTTTCTTTGCTCTTTTGGCTTTTTATAGTTAAATCCCTGCTCCTAGGGTCTATGGCTCTCCTTAACACCTCATTGATAGGGTCATTCGAGAGGCTTGGCACAATTTCCCTTGGGACGTTTCTGCAATAAAGAAAAAAGAAATAATAGTGTATAAATAAAATAACATGGTATATAGTCTTTAGTATTGGATCCATTCTTCCTTCGTGCTCCGCAGGGCAGTAAAAAAGAAGTGAAGAAAGATCACACCGATAACGCCAAACCATGAGAACGCTCTAATCCACCTTATTATCTTCACCGTTGCTATAAGGAATTTAGTTTATGGTGTGAGATTTAGTTCCTTATCTTGAAGCATACCTTGATATATAACCATAATGGCTTCCATACCAATCTCCGGTAGAGCTAACAACATATCAACCTATGACTAGTAGACCCATACTAAGATCTACTTATCAAATCATCTATTAGGCCATGAAAAAGATTCAACAAAAGACAGAAACAATTCCACTATCTGTTTTACGTCAAGCAATACGAGGCGTAACTCCCGATATAGTGGCAAAAGCAAGCTGTGTACGTGGATTGACTCATCAAGTTCCCATTGAAATAGGATCCACATAAGGAAAAGTGTCCCGAAAACGTCCGGGTTGAAATATAGCTTTCAAATAAATCCGAATTAGTGGATGAAGCCAAAAAGGAGTGACAAGGCCATATGCAAAAAGGATACTCATAGAATGACAAAGGTAAATAAAACTTAAACTTCTTATGTAATATCACGATTCTTCATTCATAAGGTTACCTCCCTTGGTTACTAGTAATAGGGTATTTCACGTCACTTTGCAGTCCTATTTGGTGTTGGTTTTGAGGTTCCTCAACCGGTTTATGGATTGAAATTGGTTGGTGCCATATGCAGGCCTAGAAGGAATTGTCACTCATTTCAGCATTCATATAATTAACAAAAGAATCATTGAATTCCTGAAACCATTCAACATCAATTATCTCACTTGTAAACATATCTGGATGGAATTAAATATATGACAGGGTTACCCAATATTGTAATCATTGTTGATCAACACGAAGAATATATAGCTTTTCAAGAATGTTTTACTTTGGGAATATTCCCACAATAACCAAGCAGACAAATGACCCTGCATCTTTTTTATCTCTCCCGCATTTTTATTTGTATAAATATTTAACATTCACAATGAAATTTTTAAAAATGGACCTACTACTTGATATTCTGTACAAAAGAGTTCTGTCTAATTCACTAATTCATAGGAGGATACTAAACTTTTGCGGGTTCAAACGCATCTTATATTTCCTGATTCGTTCAAAGAACTTTCTCAATGCCACGAATTGTTCTTCCTTGATCTTGGATTTCACTATCATATTGTCCACGTAGACTTCCACCTCTTTATATATCATATCATGTAGCAACGTGCATCCTCTAATAAGTTGCCCCTGCATTCTTTAACCCAAAAAGCATCACCCTATAGTAGTAAGTTTTCCAAGGTGTAGTGAAGATAGTTTTTTGTCGATCCTCAGGTGCCATTAGGATTTGATTATATTCTGAGAAGCCGTCCATGAAAAATAAGAGTGCGTGTCCTGGGGAGTGAAATAGAACATGAAACTATAAGTGCCCAAGCAACAGTAGGAGCCCGGGGCTCTGATTGCGTGCCTGTTGAAAAATGAGTTGGCGACTCATAGGTAGTGGCTTGGTTAAGGGAACCTATCGAAGCCGTTATGCCAAGGGATCCTCATTAGCACGTGAAATGTTTTTAAATAACGTGAGCCAAAACTCAATAGGAATAAGACTAACTGAGAATAAATGCATGGCATGTGATAAACAAATGATACATAAATAATTATGTCCTATGACCCTCAATTCAAGTTCTTTGAAAACTAAGCAAGTCAATATGACAATATAGATTGTTCTCATGTAATCCCAATTTCTTAAATTGATTCCAAAATCAATCATAAGATGGACTTTACCGTTTGTAGCTATCAATTTTTATCGAGTTCACATCAAGTGGGTCTAGTTATGTACCAAACGGATACCACATGAACCAACTGGAAACTACGTAATTCGTAAGTTACAAACACAATTCAACCGCCTTTTCGAAGATTAACCTGGCGGGTAAGAGACTTAATCTTGCGCAAGTTTCCTTTGTTTCACTGAGAAGGTAGTCTAGGCCAACTTAATCACATGAAATCCACACGACACACTAAAATAGTCCATTTCTCGTCTCAATTAACATTTCAATTATCCAAGTATAACCATAAACCAACCATTCTTCAATTTTGCATGAAGGAGGGTTTTAAATATCAGCCTTACATATTATATCAGTCGATATGTATTGGGATTTTAGGCCTCCAATTTTGATTTTTATCAATGTATCGGACAATATTATCCGATATCAGTGGATACATGACCGTATCACCGATACCAATATGCCTTCCAATACCACAATTTTGAACCCTTTGTGAAACGTAATTTCCATCAATTAAAATCACACTTTGGTCCTAAGCCAACTTCATCACATGTTTTCAATTCAATTCTTCACATTTAGTTTTTTATCGAACACATGGAATGCACTAACTTTCATTCCAATCATCTCTCATAAAATTCTCAATCATAGGTAAATTCTAAATTTGAGGTCCTTAACCAAGAGTGCATTACTTTCAAATAAGCCCTACTTCAAAAGGGTTCAATAAGCCTTAGTTCTTTAGAAAGATTGCACGGTTCGCTCTTGGAGTGTATAGTACTAGATGCAGTTTTTAACCAAAATTTTTACTCACATATGGTTAAAGAAAAAGTGAAGGGTTGGAGATGGCCTAACAACATCTATCAAGGATCAATCACATATTTTTCACAATAAAAAATTAGGGTTCATGCTCCAAATTAATTCTTGCACATTTTCAAAAGAAAATAACACATTTACCATATATAAATCACAATTATTCAAGAGTAGTTGAAGATCCTACCTCAAAGAAGTAAAAACTCAAAGATTTGAGCACACTTGAAATCGCAAACTTGCCTAAACAAAATTCCGTTCGGTTTAGAATTGTAGAACAACATTCTCTTCTATGGCTTTGTGAGATTTTGCAATCTTAATCTTCAAAATGAGGAGAGGAGGAGAAGAGAGAGAGAGAGTAAAGCGAAGGGTTGGGGGGTGGGGGAGTGTGTAGTTTGGCTAATGGGGCATGGGGGATTTGTCCCCTTTTGCTTTATTTTAAAGTTGAAGCTTTCCTTAGAAGCTTTAACTTGGTCAACCCCTTTTTATTTATTCATTTTTTTAAAGATCATTTATCCATATACCAACATACCTCCACATAAGTTAATTAATATTACTATCTCATAAATTACTACAATTTCAGAAGTAATTTCAATAAAATTTCTTAGGTCCCCAACCACACGTATAGGTCCCACAATATTCGATCAAAAACATCGGGCCTATGGCTTACATACCCAAAATAAAATGTGCACTCAATTTCATTTAACACGTGTCCATAATCACATGAGAAAATTAATAAAACAATTAAAGCAGGTTCGGGTCTTTACATATTGGCCCAATAAAATTACGTGCACAAGATTTATTATGCTTCTATCAATCCAATACACATATTATCTTTGGCACGCTTCTTTCTAGTCCATAATTTAGACCTCCTTAATTTAAAGAGGTGTTAGGTTTATAAAATTGCTAACTAAGGTTTTAGACGAGCCTATATGATAGAGGTTGAAAGTGGAAACTATTGAAAACCCTTGAAGAAGTGTTGTAAAGGCTTTGGGTGAACCTAATTGAAAACCCAATTTAAATTAGTGGAATGAAACTTGGCAAAGGAAGCTGGTAGTAGATGCAAGAATTTAACAGGACCATTATAAAAATTTATCTTCCTCTTTTTACATTCGTACAATTGAATTTATATATCTAAATGGTCACTGAATGACTATGTAAATTCAGGGGCAAAGCGAGAATTTTTATTCAATGAAGGTGAATACCTAAAATTATACACGTATTATTTATTCTTTGGTATTTGGAAAAAATAATTACATTGAAGTGTTACTAATAAAATTTAATATTGACATACAATTGACCATGAAAACTCTTTATATTTTGAAAATGACACCTTTTCTTGTTAAAAGTTGAAAACGAATCAAATGAATTTAGATGCACAACACAAAAAAGCAAGTCGGTAATTTGTAACACTGAGGAGAAAGGGTTCGCTAGAAAGGGCCCTTTTTCTTTTTATAGTAAGAGAAAAAGGGACAATTTTATAATTAGAGGGGGGGGGTGGACTTATAATTTAAGGAGGAAACTTTAGAATTATTAAAAATTTTAAGGTATGAGTATAGTGGTGACATTGGCCCCAAGTACCCCCGCCCTTGTGTAAATTCACAAATTGATCCCACACTTAATTGAAAATACAATTTGATTATGCAAGAATATTGAAATTGTGAAATGACTCAGTACTCAAATGCGAAATGCATATGTTAGTTGCTTAGTTCAATATTCATCAAAAGCATCACGTCCATTATTACACTGATCCTAAGAGACTGAAGCGGTCAAGACTAAAAGATGGAACACCAAAATCCGTTGACATAATTAAAGATAAGTAGCTTAATTTGAATAGTGCACACCTTACTCAATCTCACACTTAAATGGATTAATTGACAACTATACATCCATGGTTAGTAAACCAAAGTTATTTATGGCTTAACATAAGACAATAGAGATCCACTAAGTGGGGAAAAAAGGAGGTTCACTTCCAAACAATTTGTTTAGTCCTGTTCAATCCCCATGTAGCACACTCATTCAAATATCAATGAAAGTGGGTACTATCTTCTCTCTCTCTCTCTCTCTCTCTCTCGGTATGTTGTTGTTGTAAATGTTCTATTTCCTGTGGGCTGAAGATTTTCATGTCATAGAGATTGTCTCATCTTTTGTCAAGATCAACACATGATGCTAACAGAGACAAAGATTGAAATCAATGCTACAGTTTTACTAGTGTAGAAGCATCTGATTGCTTTATCTTTGTTAGCCAAAATGTAAGGGCATTATTCGTTATTTAATGCATTCTTTTTAATGTAGTCACAGGAACAGGTTTGGGCATCCTCTTCAAACAGATTTCACAAATTTATTGTCTCGTGTTCTCATTAGTTGTTCTCTTTTTGCCATTTCTGACGTGTTCAGTCTATGGATAAATAAGAAGCATATTTTCTCTGTGCATTTAATGAAATTGATGAAGACCCACTTTTTTTGGGGTAATTAATTGATGAAGACCCACTTCATTTAAAGTTGGCTCAGCAGATAGAGTAAATAATTACAGACAATTAATCTTTTGTTTGCTTCACACAATCTAAATTTGAGGACAGAAGAACTTAATAGTCAATTGAAAAGTTAGGAAGCCCATATAATTACAGACACAATTTAAAGTTGGCTCAGCAGATAAAGTAAATAACTACAGACAATTAATCTTTTGTTTGCTTCACACAATCTAAATTTAAGGAGTACAGAAGAACTTAATAGTCAATTGAAAAGTTAGGAAGCCCATATAATTCAAGCCATTTTCAATTCACTTCTTCATCTTTTTGTGCATTTATTGTTTCTTGTCTCAGTGCATAAATCTCACTAAAGGAAGCAATCTGTTGTTAATCGTCTTATATCTTAATTGCTGATCTGATTTTATCTGTCTAGATTTCCATATTCTCTCCAATCAAGCAATCACCACTAGCTTCCCACAACCAACACATCAAACAAAGACTCTCTAATCTTCTTCTAATCCGGTATACACTCCACCCCCCTCCCCCCTCCCCCCTTCTATATGTGGGCGGGTGTAAATATTAAATATATATCACATTAATAGTTTTGTTGTACGGCATTACAGCTGTTGCTATTTCCCTCAGAAACTCCAATCCGAGGATAGCTTGAAAGTTGTACCTACGTATTTATGCCTGTTTATTGCTGAATTCTCATGCTTTCAAATATGATTTGCTATTCAATTTATGATCCTTGGGTTGTAGTTTTAGTCCCACTATCACAAAAACTGGCCCCCAAATATATCACTGAGTAGACCTGGCTCTGCCCGTCCTAGGCAATAATTTGAGCTGGTATTTGGATAACCACATCCATATTTTCCCCGAAGAAAAATGTAAAGAGAATGTTGCCTTTCAAAGTTGAAGTTAATTGTTTGAACACTCTAGTCTCCATGTATGTGTAGTTATGGATGATTTATTCCAATATGAATATTTATAAAGGTTCATAAACGATTTAAGCTGATATATAGAAAGCACCCACCCTAGCATTGCCTGAATGATTTACCTGGATTACTGCTTTGAATGACTTCAAGAGGAAAACAAACAATTTATTCAAAAATAAAGATTAGCTAACTATTCTCAATCTCGATTTCTAAGAAAGAGGATGTGGAATTAGCTCTGAGTTGCACCCTTCAATTTTTGCCATAAATGAAGCTTGCATTGATTTGTGCAGTTTTGTATCTGAGATGTTTTAAAAAATGGAATTGAAAAACCAAATTTAACGAATATTTGGAACATGAATTGCAACATGTGGACTCCTTTATGATTTTATAAATGCAGGTGATAGCCTTGTACTCTTGGTTACATACATTTAGATGTAGTGTAACTAATTTGATTAAGCATTGAGCTGGTTTGAGTTTGTCTTCTCAAACCAAAATAGCTTGCCAACCTGTGCAGCCATTTTACACAATTCTCATCTTTACGTTATATGTTGTAACTAGCCAGTTAATTCAAAGGCAAACTAGAAAGTGACTGCACGCACGACGTGTGATTACATTGTAAGGAGCCAATAGTTGTTGATGTCAATTAGTGGAGCAAGTGTTATAAAACTTGTACAAAACGTTCATTGACAGAGGAGAGAAAAGGAGGAGAGATTTGAAGGGTGCTTATATAACTATATGTATCGATTTACGTATTAGTTAATAGTCCTTATGGGTTTTGTAAAAATTTCATCATGTAAATGAATTAATCAGTTTTGGGAATTTTTGGAAATAAAAAATTTGACAGGGCTTCACAAAAGAGGCTTCACCGAACTGGAGTGTTTCTTTATTGTGAGAAGATAGATAATGAATTATGAGTTCAATCATTTATTTCTATTTTTGGAAATTTAACATTGCTTTTCATGTAAATTACATTTTCCAATAACCATGGTTTGGAGAATAAACAAAGAGAAATATTTCATCTGATCTTAGTACCTTAAAAAGCTATGGTTTCTTCCATAAAATGGAAACTCAAGGAATGAATAATTTTTACTTTGTGAATTATTACAATTTCATAGGTGCCTCTGGAGTCCTAGGTGATAAACACGCGTGTCAGCTTGTAATCCACATTTCAGTTTCTTCTATTTTAACGTTAACATCTGTTATATTCAATGGTGATCATGGAGAGACTAAAAACCACTAACCTTTAATCCAAGTGAGATCCGGTTCTTTTATCACCATCGTTGTTTGTCATTGAAATCCCCTTGCTGCCTTTGTGATAAATAAGGAAGTAATGATGATAATAATAATAAGAAGATGATTAATAATAAGAAGAAAAATAATATGCTAATGCCCTCCTTATGTAGTAGGTCAACTTACGTATGAATGCGCAATAGTTTCATGGAACAAAGGCTGCTAACACTTTATGTGCCACATATTCCCCTCTTAGTTATGGAGTAAATACATATGAAAAGATTCACTATTTCCCTTGAGATTCTTTCTTCTTAAGTGGCTTTGTTATAGGGTTGGAGTGAGCTTAGAATGAGAATTCAAATTTAGTTTGTGTAGACATCCCATTTTGACCGGTCATAATGGTTTGGCCCACCACCTTGCCTTTGCCCAATGAACTATGTGCTTACGAATACTCACATGGTCTCTAATGAAGAAAAATTGATGCAAGAGCTACTCGAAAGCCCAAAATTTTGACAAAATTGTTTTCCACTCCAAAATAATTTTTACCCATTCTCGTGCCAAATTCCCTTCTTTTGATCCCATGTTTATGTCAGTATTCAAATGTGTTGTTTGCAACATGTCAAAGTTGTCAAGCTTAAACAGACCTATTTTGCACCTGGAAGCACCTGAAAACACCCTGGACGTTACCTAAAAAATCACAAACCAAATCTACCATAGGGACGGTTTGACAATACGGCCAAATTCTGTATGGCTAGTCTGGCACTACGAGTGTCTTGAGGAATTTTTGTTATTTATGGACTCTTCTTTCGAAAATTCTATCCAAATCCCTTTTTTTGTAATCCCACATCAAAAAATCATTTTTTTTCTTTCCCATGCTGAACATATATAATCCCTTAATCTTGTAGTGGTTCCAGGCCACTCAAAAAACCGGCGAACCTCACGGTCAAGGAACTTTGAGTCCTATCCCACCATTTATCAAGTATCTTCATTAGTTCAATCTTTTTGGTGTCTTTGTCCTTAGGCGACTTATGCATCGAGGAATTGTAAGCGGAAGCCTTGTGACTTTGAATATTCGAGTTCGAGGTCTTGAGGGCAAACAGTTGGGCTAGTTGGTGGCTAGTGAGCCAAGGTAAGTATTCTTTCTTTTTCTTTAGAGCATGTTAGATTATGTTTGATTTATTAGTTTGTTAATTTATGAATTTCATCGTTTTTTTTGTCAATTTTCATTTTTATGACAATTTTATTATTTATTTTACCTTTTAGGATAATATTAATATTATTATGGGCATTATTGTTGATCTTATTATCATTTCTATTGATTTAGTATATCAATTATGCATGCACATTTTTTTTGATAATTTTTCCTAAAATGAAAAATAATTTTAAAATGACAATTTCGTTTAATTGCATATTATTAGTTTACTTTTCAAGTTACCACATCGTGATTAGTTTAAAATTTTGCATGCTTAGGCAAATATTTCGATATGTCATAAATTCTCATTTTTTTCTTTTTGTATTTTTCATATTGGTACACATATTTTAGGTTTTTATTAGTTCAAAGCACTTTTTTTTTATTTAAAACTTTGATTTTTTAATTTCCTTAATAATTTATGTGCTAAACTAGAATAGTTTTAGCTATTCCTTTTACTTCAAACTCACACACGTTCACTTTTCTTGATTAAACTATAGGTTAGAAAACTTGGTTTGTTTCCTGTTTGTAGTAGAGATGTAGGAAAGAATAGAAACTTAGGGATTATAGCCGATCATTTCGAACAATGCTTGGGATGAACGATTATGAATCTCTAGGGTTCTGTTTGTAGATAGTGTACTTTTCTTTTGCTTTCTTGCATGTGCATGACTATGGTAGCATCATGTCCCCTCTTAAAACTCTTTTGAAAAGCCTTTTTTAAAAAATGTGGACCTACCTATTCATTTACTTGCCATTCATGCATTAGTTAGATATGTGGGATTAAATGCGTAAACCAATGGTGTTGAGTAGAGGCTAACATGGAGTTAAGTTGAGTGGGTGCTTAACACTTGCTACTTAATACCTTAGGCCCCATGCCTACTCTATGGTGATGAAAGGTCTAAGTCTAATCCACAGAGTCATTCTATATGTTTTCAGACATTAAAACTATGTGATGACTCTTTTCTATTTGGACCTTCATTTTATAGCTTTATAACAACACTTTTGAATTGACGGATCTGAGTGAAATCACTTAGCCCACTCATTAATCCTGGTAGGCATCCTAGATCGGATACCTATAGTTTGGCAATAATATTCTTATGCACCGAACTGTATGTATAAACACATTTGACTTGTTAGTTGTTAATGTGGTGTGCCACAATATTGAAACCCCATGAGATTAACATTATATGTGAATATTGTATGGAAACACTTGAGTTTCCTTGTAAAACAATGAATCTATGACAATACCAAGTTCCAAGCTTATCAGTGGCTGCAAAAAACTACAGATATCATGACAAGTATACGACTCTCAATAAGCAACGACTACTGTGAGGAATAACATTGGATCGAATTCTCTTGTAGAGCTATGTGCAATCTCCCCAGCACACATCTGTGATACTGTTCGGGAAGAAACTGAAGTGTTGGTCTTGGGTTTGATTAGTTGACACGAGCAACTAGTAGCTTACTTCTGAACAGAGATTATTTGCTAGGAGATGGATGAAATGGTAGGCTTTCACACAAAGCAACTCATACAGCTTGTTATAATGCTCTTGAGTGTTGACTATGTCTCACTACGTTAGAAAAACTTCACAATAATAGAGTTGACTGTATGGAAGGCAATACGTCTTTTATGGTGTACAATTTTTTTTTGGCTTCCACTACATGAGAAAATTATAAATCGCATATTCATTACTTCAAATATTTATTTACTATTTAATGTAGGTTTTAATTGCCAATGCACGGTTACAAGTGATCTGAGTCACCGACAACTTTTTAAGATAATTTAGTTGTCCAACCCAAATGGCATCCTGCAGATAAGAAGTTGTATTAATTTGAAATGTGTATGAGATCATTATTCATTTTCTTGGGAAATCTGGAAAATATGTATCAAGTTGAGAGACAAACAAGAACAGTAATAATTTATGCTTCTCTAACTTTGGACTCATTTATTAGAACTACCTCTAAAACTGTGTTGCCTAAAATGCTCCAATATGTCTGATAGACACAGATCCGGCTGAACCCTTGGGCAGTTTAATAGCTTGCCTAGGGCCTCCCAAAAGTTAGTGGACTCAGTTTTCTAAGCTTTCGTAATTATACTCTCTGCTCGCCTTGTATTTTGGGCCATCATATTTGGGAAACACTAGAGATAGATGCATAGAGAGAGAGAGAGAGAAATTACTTTTTAGAGAGAGAAACAAACGAAGACATAGATTTATAGAACATTTAACAAGTTTTGTTCACATGTTAACTTTTTTATTTAAATATTTTTAAAGAAGTCAAATCAAATTTTACAATATGTTAAATATATATATATATATATATATATACATAAGAAGTTGTCTTTTAACATTCCTAAATCGAACAAACAGCACTTTATCTTCATGATTCTCTCTTTTTCTCCAAGGATTGCTCTTTGTGGCAGACTCTTTACGGGGAATACTGGTCAAAGAAAAATGCTACTCTCTCTTTCTCTCTTTGGGCTATCTCTGCTTTATCTTGATTGATATATTTACGCGAGAAGGACAATCTTTTCCATTAGAAACTCATTTTATAGTAGGCACATAAGTTTATTAATTTTTTATTATATAATATTTTTTCATTTTAAAAATCGTACATTTCTAATTTTAAATTCTTCCATGTCGATTTTTTTTTTTGATTGTCAATGCTAGCATTATTGTTATTGGGTGATTATCTACTATCATCAAAGACGATTATTGCATGACATATAAGTTTTCAACAATGATATCCATGATTAAGAAAAATCCATCATTTTCCTATATACTGTTATCATCCATAATTTTAAGAGAATAAGCATTTTTAAGCCATGCCAAGTAACTCACCGTGCAAGCTGATAAACTTTAGGAATAACTGTGATACAAAATGCATAAAAACATGAAACTTCAGATTAAGGAATAGGCATCTCAACTAAATAATGAGGGGATTGCCTACCAAAATAACATCCATGAGCATAAGGGACATAGGATTGAAACTGAATCACAAATGCTCAAGTACTGTTTAGATAGCGACCTGCCTCAACAGGCAGAAGTGGCATTCAGTCTTTGCTCTAGAATGTGATTAGTCATCATTAGTATCCTTCGGATGGAAGTGTGGATCGATGTCACTTCAATTGCATCTTCCATCAACTGTTGAGCAATATGCAAGTTGATTTTTGAACAGAAATACTAAAGCTGAACCTCAATATACAGAAAACTATGCTCTGACATTGATATACTTATGTTAACAGCTACTTTTACCCTTGTTTTAACCGTAAGAAGCCTCACAACTGCTTGTGTGGCTAGAAATTCCAGCATATTTATCATGATATACCATGCTTAGATGCTTTTTCATGTGCAAGTTGTAGAAAAGTTAAAAGTTTTCCTTATGTAGCCACCATGAGATGACTTACGGTAAAAGTTTCACGTGCCACACAAATCTTAACTGGATCACTTTATATCATCTTACAGATTTGTCCGACAATGCAAGTATATGATGGTATTATGATTTGTAACTCACATATTTGGTAAGCTCTCTGCAAACTAAAATCTAATTGTCTGATATGATTTTCTTTATGTTCATTCCCTATTGTAACATGCATGGGTGGATTACCAGATGCCACCATGAAGATTGTTCTATGCACCATCGTCAGCTTGAGAAGCAGTTCAAGCTTTCTTTGGCAATTCAATAATTAACAATCCTTTGTATCTCTCCTTATATTGCAAAGCATGATTTGATTATAGATAACTTGTTCTCTCAAGCATTCATAGCTCACTTTGACAACCAAAGTTAGAGTAACTGCTTGAAGAGTGAGCAACTTCTGTACAAATGGTTATGTAACTATTTTCTTGTCCT
Organism: Heliamphora exappendiculata; assembly: GCA_034768845.1. Classification (NCBI taxonomy): domain Eukaryota; kingdom Viridiplantae; phylum Streptophyta; class Magnoliopsida; order Ericales; family Sarraceniaceae; genus Heliamphora; species Heliamphora exappendiculata. The sequence continues at coordinate 16,253 of JAOTRH010019219.1, read as the reverse complement.
TTTGCTCATGGGATAATAGCAATGATAACATGTTATTGTCTCTCATTATGAAGTTGATGAATGCATATGGAGAAGAATTGGTCAAGAATGTGTCCCTCCCCTGAATGATATTTATTAAGAATTTTCCTTATTGTTGAATAGCATGGCTTACTGTGTCTTGCGTTCACAGAACACCAATTCATAACAACTCTTTTCTTTCATTTTTTTTCTTTTGAGATTAGACAGGATAAATTCAAGATAGTGGTTGTGATTGCCTGTATTTATTGATCTTGTTTCACCTTAGTTTGTGATCATGTAGGGCATTACTATGGTTTCCATTATATATGTGAGCCTACTGTATAATTTTAGCCACCCTTTATGGTTAGGAAATGCATTATTGGCTACACATGTATGATTGCGTCTTACTATTGCTATCAGTTGCAGTCTCCCTACACAGTAACACATACTACTATGTCAGAATGAGAATCCAAGGCTTACCAACACTTTTGGAGAGCATATTTTCTAATGAAACTCAACAAGTGAAAATTCAAGGAGGTGAGTTGTTAATTTTGTATATATATTTTTTAAAGTATGCAAATGCTTATGATTTGTGTGAAGATGTCTTACTAAAATATTTATAGTTGAAACTAAAGCCATGCTTGCACGATCCATACTTAATGTGTATTTTGTGAATATAATAGCATGTAGTTTACATGAGTATTTGTAAGAATTCATGCAAAGTACAACTTTTCTGAACTGCCATTTTTTTAGTTTATTTTAAACTAAAGGTAATATCATTAATACCGCCTAAAAGGTGCAATCATGTACAACGGAGAAAACAAAAAACCGCCTATACCGAGATCTCAATACAATCAGGATACGCAAATATCCCATAAACTCTTATGAAAAAATACAAAGAAAAAGGAAAATTCAATGAACCCGAAACAAAAGAGTTGAAAGCACCGTTCCTTTCAAATTAGGGATGGATCTTTTAATACCTTCAAAAGATTTGCGGTTCTTCTCCCTCCAAATGCACCACATGATGCAGAGAGGCACCACGTTTCAAGCCTTCCTCTTGCTCCTTCTCGGGCGTCAATTGCACCAACAAACAAAAAGATCCTTCACCATGCCAAGTATGACCTAATAAACTCCAAAGGTGAAGAGAAGACCCCAAATCTCCATGACCACTGAACAATGCAACAAGTGGTTCATTGATTTCCCTACCCTTTGTGCATGAAACACCAATCCGGTAAAATCTCTCCCTTCTTATCAAGTTGTTAATAGTGAGAATAGCTTCTTTGGTGGCAGTCCATGCAAAAAATGTCACCTTAGAAGGAGCCTTAGCACACCCACCATAGAATTCTCAACATCTGACTAAACACAAAAACAAAAAGGTCTCAAGCAAATTCACCACTGATTTGACTTCTTTGTCAAGCAGTGATCTTATATGAATAATGGGGTCTAAACACCCCCCCCCCTTTTTTTCCCCCAAACTAATAGTCCACCACAAGATCCCCTTTATCTACTACAATACTAAATAAATCTAGAAGCTTCGTATCCAACCAAACTCACTCTTTTCCCATTTTCACTTTTAAAAGCCAGCCAAGGAAGGAACTTCCTCTATATATGCATAATTCCTTTCCCCAACCTTTGCCATAAGCTCCTCTAATAGGACCCGTTGATCATTTATCCCGTAGTCGCCCATACTTTTCAACCACCATTCTCCTCCCTCTTTAGAGCAAACCTCCACAACCATTTCCCCAATAAGGCCTTGTTGAAGGCCTTGTTGAATATGGGAAATTCTTAATAGTTAGTACCCAATCCCTATTCCTTTGGCAAGAGAACCACTTTCTAATTAACAAGAAGATACTTGAACTCTTTACTCAATCCCTTCCAAAGAATGTTCCTCATCAACTTATTCAATTTTCAAACCATCGATAAAGAAATAGTAAATAATGACATGAAATAAGTCGACAAAGTTGATAAGTACTTTTGATAAAGGTCATTCTACTCGCTTTTGAAAAATATTAACCCTTTAAAGCAACTAACCTCATCTCAAATCTTTTCATCACTGGATCCCAAACTAGCTTTAGTTTTAAAAGTGAAAACCCAAACGAAGCTCCAGATAAGTCGAAGGAAGGGACCTAACAATGCACCCAAGGTTCACTCGCAAAGCCTCATCATCAGCTACACACCCTACTAGAACTTTTGGCCAAATTCACCTAAAGGGAAAAGGTTATTGCAAAGAAAAAAAATGATATATCTATGAAACCTAAGCTAATCTACCCCTACACCACAAAACACCATTGTATCATTTGCGAAGAGTAAATGGAACATGAGACCATTGACCCTTTCTTGGCACCTGCCAAGAATATGCTGATATGCCCATCCCCAGCTATTCTCTAAGCTTTCATCACAAAAAATGAACAAAAAAGGGATATATGATCAACTTGCCTCAAGCCTCTCATGCTAGCAAAAAATCCCTTGCGAACACCATTGACAAGAACATAGAACTTCATGTAGAGATACAAAAATAGATCCACCTCATTCGCCTATCACCAAAGCCCATCCACAAGATAATATATAAGGGAGAACATCTCAATTCACATGATTGTGGTCCTTCTCTAGATCCAACACTACAAATGATCCCCGAGCACTCTATAAATAATATATCCATTAATAGTGAGAATAAATAATATATCCATTAATAGTGAGAACTAGGGTTTTTAAATCACGATATTGGAAGATGTATCAGTATCAATGATATGGTCAGTAATTGGCCGATATTGGATTTCATCAGTCGATGTGTGAGACCCAGTTCCTTTTAATTTTGTAATGTATATATGCGGCGTGTTGATAATTGTTTTAATCGTTATAGAAAATTATGTTCTTATATGTTTTATGCATGTGATGGCTTAGATATGCATGTTGGTTCCAATCTCATACCGTTTGGGCATAATAGTGTAAAAGTTGGGAATTTTCTAGGTAAGACCGATCGATCGATTTTGAGACAAATCGATCGGTTTATCGGGGCTAAGTGCGCATGGAGCAGATCAAAACATTGATTTTTGGTCCCAAACTTATGTTGCAAGCTTCTCCTCTTTCTCTCTAAGAGATAACTTGAAATCCTAGACTTCTCTCTAGATTTCTTCTTACTTCATATGTGATTTTTGACGTTATGAGAGCAGAACGGTGTTGTACACGCTGAGGGCTTCGCATTCATCCGAATGGAATCTCGTTTTGACGACATTGATTTTTTGTTAATGTTTAAAGTTTCGAGTTTTTAACTCTCTACGGCAGGATTCTAAACCATCTTCCTTTAAAAGGGTGCTACCTACGATTTATATGTGTTTTTACCGTTTTAAAATGTCATAAATGTATAACTTTATATTTAAATGTGAGACCCCGACCAGTTTCATTTTGGAAATGATTGGAGTGTTAACAGTGTTGGAATTCGATCTGTCAGGGTGATGTTTCAAGTGAGTACGTTGAGCTTGGATACGCTTGAAAGATAAGTTTGGAGGAGAAAGATGAGGTTATAAGAAATGTTCGGCCTTGTTCCTTTTCTTTAGTTTTTCACCCAGAGTTGACCGCTCGTGCTGTGGGTGTGTGCTCGAGCGGGATGGTGGCAGAGAGTGGGTCTGGGAGGTGACCGCTCGAGCGGTGGTTGTCCGCTCGAGCGATGGTATGGTAGAGGGGTATGTCGGCAGGGGTCCGCTCGAGCGGTACTTGGGTGCTCAAGCGATGGAGGCCTGGTGCGAAATTCTATAAATATCAAAACTTGGAAGATATTTTGGATTTCTTAGCTTCTAAACTAAATTTCGGCTCTCTCTACCTTCTCTTTAGATTTTGATGGGCCTGAGGCTCGATTTTTAGCGATCAGATAGTGGATTCTTGATGTTGGTGCCGGGGGCTTCGCGTTCATCCGGACAAAATCCCGTTTCGTTGAGGTTCAATTTTTAAGATGTCGAGCTTTTGGCTCAACAAGATAGAATTCTAGACCCTACTGCTATTAAAGGATGTTATATGTAATTATTACTGTTTTCACCGGGTAGAAAATACATTAAATGTAGTTTTCATGTTTAAATCTTGATTTTTAGGTAAAAGTGGATTTTACGCATTTTCTTGGATTTTATACATGATTTGGCTGTGTGATATCCATGGTTTTCAAAATGAGGTTTGAAAATGAGGTATTTTTGTAAAAAATGTGTTTTTGGAGGTTTGAAACTAACCATTAGGGTTGAGTCTCAGCTTTTAAAACGTTTTGTTGGAAACATGTTTTTACATGCTTATTGATCTCCATGTTGATGGATTGGATTTTTTTTTATACATGTGTTGTATAAACTGTTTTATGGGTTTTGCGTAGTTAAGTTACGGTTGGGTTTTTAAACGATTTTTCATAAATGTACCATGACAGTGGGTATGTTGAGTTGGGCCGCAATTGCTTCTTGGTAAAAGTCCAAAAATATGTGCAGAGTAGGTTCGCTGCGGTCCCTCGGGTTAATCCCCGTAAACGTGGTATTGGATACTCTTTCCATCGGCCGCGAAAATTCGTAAAAGAGAGTCGGTTGCCTCCGTGAATAGCGTCGGGTGCCTCCGTGAATGGCGTCGGTTGCCTCTGTTAATGGCGCTGTTGTCGTAAATTCATATAGAACTTGTCATTATCTAGCAGGCCTTAAGTGGTTCAGGACTAGGATAATGGGCATGAGTTTATAGTTGTTACATTTGTCCCTGTGTGTGGCAGAGTCGGTACATAGAATTTTATTTTTCTCTTTCTCCTCAGCTGTGTGGCCCGAGTGGAGCATATTGTTTTATCGTTTTATTTTTCTCAGTTGTGTGTTCTGAGTGAAAAAATAACGTTTTGATTCCGGTTGTGTGATTCGGGTGAACAAAATCTGGTTTTAATTACTATTTTATTACTGCTTTTTCTTAATTGTGGCATGATATTTGTGAGGATGATATGCATGGTTTTAAGGATGAAAAGCTGCTAGTTTTTTAGAGAAAAACCTTTTTTGCTCTTGTGATTGAGTCTGTATGCTTATGACTGCATAGTCTGCTTTACAGCTTTACTGTCTTTTTCTATTGGACTTCCGCTCACGGTGTAAAATTTTTTTGTAAAATCTTTTTCAAATGAACATGGTCCTATAGGTTGACCTTAGGGTGCCCGGAGGTGGATGACGACAAGACTTCTGTTTTGTCTTGATAGGTTGTCTATACCTTTCTGTATATGTCTCATGTTGGTTATAACAACTGTAATGCGTATAGAATTCTTATGGAAGTATGCATGTTTTAAATGTTTTTGAGAGAACTATGGGCTGGTCGTTGTTTTTCGTAGTTCCTTACTACGTTTTTTATTAGTTGGTGCAATGATTTACAAAAAGAGTTTTCAAATGATTTATGATTTATTCAAATTCTTATGCTTTGAGAGAGATTTTGGAATGGCCTAAGCTTCTTTTAAAATGAAAATTTTTTTAATCCAAAATATGTATTTTATTTTCTTAAAGGCTTAGCTTGTAGGGCCGTAACCGTAGCCTCTTAGGCTACTCTTTTAAAATCAAATAAACCTTCGGTAGTACGCTTTTATAAATGTTTTGTCCTCGTTTGGACTTTATGGTTTTCATCCCTTGTTCGGGTGGCTTTAGTGGTTGTTCGGTGGCTTTTCGCGTGACCTGGAGTTTGGGGCATGACAACTTGATATCAGAGTTCTAGGTTTGAATACCTGTTAACTGTGGAAAGATGGTGCGTTATCTTGTGAGGAAAGTTGTGTGTGTGCTTGGTTGCCTGTGATTGTGTTTATAACACGAGCATGTTGATGTCGTGTACACGTGAGCATGGAGGTTGGACCTTAGGATTAATTAGTCTTGCCTTCGGGCGTTTGGACTAACACACTTGGGAGCCAAGTTAGAAACGCATTTTGCGGACATGATTTCTAGCAAGGAATCTAAGTACGTTATTCAAAATGACGAGTCATTCTTGTCAGTTCTCCTTGGTATTGGTGTTGTGTCTGCATAGTCGTTGTGGCTATGTGTTAGAATGATTATGTGATATGTGGCAGAGATAACATGATAGATCGACGTTAGGTAGTCGTGTTTCATGTTTTCTTTATATATGACTTGTAAAACCTTCGAGACGACGAGACCGTGGTTTGGGTCTTGGATGTGCGACTCGGTTGCTATCAGTTGCAGAGGTAAGGTTATGGGTTGAGCGTCGATCGCTTGGTATGTCGTGGAACTCGTCAGTGAGTTTGATTTAGCCGCGTGAGGTTGGCCGCGGTTGGCACACTGTTGAGTGTGTGCATGAGCAGCGTTTGTGCGGATATAGTCGAAGCATAGTTGATAGTTTTATCTTTGGTAGCTGGCTCCTCTTAAGAGTATGCTACTGTATGAGTTGTGTTTTGGATGGTCTCGTGAGTAGGGGCGATGGGGCGTCGGAGACCCTGTGAACCAGTTGTTATGACTGGATTGTGGATAGTGGAAATCCCTTTCGATTAAAGTTTGGTGTATGTAGTTTTGGCCGTGTGATGGATTAGGTACATCGTGAGCCATGCTATGTCATGAGGCGTGTACTCAGGATGGGGTATAGACGGGAACATAGTAGATGGGAGCGTGATAATCCTTGGCCGGACGTATATGGAGATAACAGAAAGTGAGTGGTTCTGGAGATATTCCCTGGTTATCAGGATTGATGGTGGTCAGCAGGATGTTGACGGTAGTCAGAGTAGTATCTGAGGATGTTGTTGAGAGTTTGAGTAGTTCTAATGACCTTGGACATTGTATACCTTTTTGAGGTCTGAGAATTGAGTTCCGAGTGAATGAGCTCAAGAATGTGGGGACGATTATGAGTTGCAGTTATGCTAGAATGAGCATGGGTTGCGGTTGTGTTGGAATGTGTAAGGGTTCAGGTTACGATTTTTACATGCGATGAGTAGCAATTTTGTGGGATTCCTACGGGAATGCAGGTTCGTGGTTTGGTTATTATCTTAGTGGTCAGGAGATAGCGTCTGAAAATAGTGCTAGATGCATGAAGTTCGAAAGGATCCTAGATGGGTTCGACAATGTGATTGGTTTAGTGCAGAGACGATGTATCCTGAGTGTTATATGTCTAGAGGTTGTTTGTGTTCAACCTTAGGTTGAAATGTATGTATGTTGTTTGCCCATGGAAACGAAGTGTGGAGGGATGAGGTTCAGTAGTGGACCATGTGGTCTGGTTGGTTTGGGACGATAGGTGAGAAATCATGAGTTATAATGCCTATGATCGATATGTGTTTAGAGGGCGGAAGTGCGGAATGTGTCTGCATGGTTAAGGGAGTTCTTGGTAACTCTAGATGAAGGGTTTTAGGATTGGGTTTCCTTTGTATGGTGCCGTGCACTTTCTATGTAAGCTACTTGGGCAGTGGGCTTAAGGCCGTGTCGTGGCTGTGGTTAGGTGAGTAAGCGTGACCTTCTGGAGTGAGGTTTTGGTGCGATGGAAATGTTGAGGAATGTCTCCGTGCATGATTGGTGATGAGCTTGTAATCCTATGGTATGGGATATGTTGTACGAGGTATGCAGCGTGATGGTATTCATATGTGTGCGAATGACGCCGAAGAGTTCAGAGCTTGGTGTAATGGATGGTTGAGTACCGTGATCGTGGTTGACAACAGCTATTTTGACTGTGGTCGATGTGGTTCAAGGTAAGGTTTGCAGGGTTCCTTGAGGACCAGGTGTTGATGAGTACTGGGAGTACGCTGAGATTGAGTCATGGTTCCTTGTTGACCCTTTTATTCTCTTTGGACGAGAGAGAGTTACTTTGTGGACGGTTGTTTAGTATGAGTTGTCTCATCTCGGTTGAATGGAGATGCCGGGTTTAATTGTATTATGAGAGTGTGGAATCGCAGTGGATTTGGTATTTGTGATGCGATCTATGGAGTTGTGACTCGGGAACTTGTTTCGCCAGAAGCGGGTGATTGTATGACGGATTCTTCGTAGCTTCTGCATGTGGTTCATGGTTGTGTGCCTTCTTGGATGTTGAGTATTCGTGTGTATAACCTGGGATCCGATTGTTCCCGCAGTTGGGGACTGTAAAGAATTGCATGATGGGATTAGTATTATCCCGCGGTGGAAGATCGTAAAAGAGTACCTATGAGTGTGATAAACATGATAGGTCGTGGTAACCTAGTCGTGTGGCTTGTCTGTGTGATGGTTGAACTATTTGGGTTGTGTTCCCTATGAGGTCAGGTTGGTAGACTATGAATGCTTTTGCTTGTTCTTGTTGATAAGGGAATTGGTGAGATATAGTGTTATTTCTACAGTGATCAGCTGAGAATCGTTAACTTTTGTGTGCAGCTTATTCTGGGTGATCCGTGTATAGTTGTCCTTCTAGCTCATAGCAGAGTGGGAATTTTGTCGGAACCGTGCGGCTATGATATTCACATGTGAGTTTTTGGTGAATTTGAGAGTTTGGTTTTATGTTCTGTTTGAGGCCTTGGATTGTTCAGAATTCTTAAAGTTGAGGAGTGGGTGTCGATTGTGGTAAGTGTTGCACTTTAGCATAACTGTTATTTGTTCAGATGATTGTCCCGAGAGTGTGATATGGTATGGATCAAGAAGAATATGATGTTTGAGAAGCCTTGGTTGGTTACTTGACAGGTAAGTCTGGAGTTTGAATGTTCTAATATTGCAGACTCAAAGAACTGATGTACGTGTTATAAATTGGGGTTGATGTCGGATGACCGTCATCACGTTTGCTTTGTTAGACGACGACGATCAGGTTTGATGTGAGGTTGATCTGTAGCTCTGGTCTCAGTGACTCGATGGCGAGACGTTGAGTTGTGTAGTACTGTGTAGCGACGTGCTGTTGCACGGGAGATGCAGTTGGGTTTATATAGGTTGTTGGATGCCTGTGAGATGTTCTGTTTACGGAACGTGTTTGGTCGAGCAATTTGTTGAGGACAAGTGACCTGGTAGTCGTGATGCCGGATTGATTTTCGGGCAGATTGGTTTTCGGTTGTGTGGAACCTTGTCTGGGGCAATGGTGTATCGCATAGCATTTCTCTAGGGTGAGAATTGTGGTTCATGATGGAAGGATGAAGGTTTGGATGTGATGCATTCTTTGGTGTTCCAGGTGAGTAAGTGAGCTTCTTTCTCTGGAGACGGGTGTTTGTGTTGTGACTCGTGGATGGATGTTGTGTCAGCTTCGCGGTGACATTGTTAGCATCAGCAAGATAGTGAGGTAGTATCAAAGTCGGTGGTCGTCTGGTGATCGTCAGAACTTGAGTAAGTTTGTGCGTAGGCCATGTGACTTCGTGTAACCGATGTCAAGGTTCGACATCCTATATTGGACTCGCGTAGATAGTTCTTGGTGTGCATGGTGTGATACGATTAAGCCAGTATAGGGCAGTAAACCTGGGGTGGTAATCCCTACATTCTAGTGTAGAGAGTGTCTAGAATCAAGTACCTTGGTGGGTTAGCCTCTTGTGATGCGTTTGTCGCTGGAGTGGTTTGCGTTCAGCGAGAGTATGTTTCCAGGCTTGGCAGCGTGAGCTGGATTTTGATTCGGTGTTTCAGGGATGTTTCCTGGATGATAGTGATGTCAGTGGGATTTGCCCGTGCGTGCAGTTTGTGTGGAGATTGCATCTTCAAGTCATGTTTTCTCGTGTGATAACAGTTTTGGAATTTTAGTTGCTGAGGCATTTTGCTGTTGTACAGTGTTGTTTGGTTTACATCAGAGATTGTTGATGATTGATGTGCCAGTGTTTGGCTTGGGTTTCAGTGTTGAATTTCAGGGGCAAAATGCCTTTAAAGGGGGAGAGTTGTGAGACCCTGACCAGTTTTGTTTTGGAAATGATTTAAGTATTAACAGTGTTAGAATTCAATCGGTCTGGGTGATGTTTCAGGTGAGTACGTTGATCTTGGATATGCATGAAAGATGTGTTTGGAGGAGAAAGATGAGGTTCTAAGAAATGTTCGGCCTTGTTCCATTTCTTTAGTTTTTCACCCAGCGTTAACCGCTAGAGCGGTGGGTGTGCGCTCGAGCAGCATGGTGGCAGAGAGTGGGTTTGGGAGGTGACTGCTCGAGCGGTAGTTGTCCGCTTGAGCGATGGTATGGCAGAGGGGTATGTCGGCAGGGGTCCGTTCGAGCAGTGCTTGGGCGCTCGAGCGGTGGAGGCCCGGCGCGAAATTCTATAAATATTAAGACTTAGAAGATATTTTGGATTTCTTAGCTTCTAAACTAAGTTTCGGTTCTCTCTACCTTCTCTCTAGATTTTGATGGGTCTGGGGCTTAATTTTCAGCGATCAGACAATGGATCCTTGATGTTGGTGCCGAGGGCTTTGCGTTCATCCGGACAGAATCTCATTTTGTCAAGACTCGATTTTCGAGACGTCGAGCTTTTGGCTCAACAAGGTAGGATTCTAGATCCTACTGCTCTTAAAGGGTGTTATATGTAATTATAAGTATTTTCACCGGGTAGAAAATACATTAAATGTGATTTTTATGTTTAAACCTTGGTTTTTGGATAAAAGTGGATTTTACGCATTTCCTTGGTTTTTATACATGATCCGGATGTGTGATATCAGTGGTTTTCAAAAGGAGGTTTGAAAAGAAGGTGTTTTTGTGAAAAACGTATTTTTGGAGTTTTGTAACTAACCATTGAGGTTGAGTCTCAACTTTTAAAACGTTTTGTTGGAAACATGTTTTTACATGCTTATTGATCTCCATGTTGATGGATTGGATCTCTTTTATACATGTATTGTATAAACTGTTTTATGGGTTTTGCGTAGTTAAGCTACGGTTGGGTTTTTAAATAATTTTTCATAGATGTACCGTGACAGTGGGTATGTTGAGTTGGGCTGCAATTGCTCCTTGGTAAAAGTTCAAAAACGTGCGTAGAGTGGGTTCGCTACGGCCCCTCGGGTTATTCCCCGTAAACGTGGTATTGGATGCTCTTTCCATCGGTCGCGAAAATTCGTAAAAGAGAGTCGGTTGCCTCCGTGAATAGCGTCGGGTGCCTCCGTGAATGGCGTCGTTTGCGTCCGTTAATGGCGCTATTGTCGTAACTTCGTATAAAATTTATCATTATCTAGCAGGCCTTAAGTTGTTCAGAACTAGGATAATTGGCATGAATCTATAGTTGTTACCTTTGTTTCTGTGTGTGGCAGAGTCGGTACATAGAATTTTATTTATTTCTTCCTCATCGGCTCTGTGGTCCAAGTGGAGCATACTGTTTTATCGCTTTATTTTCCTCGGTTGTGTGTTTCGAGTGGAAAAATAACATTTTGATTCTGGTTGTGTGATTCGGGTGAACAAAATCAGGTTTTGATTACTGTTTTATTACTGTTTTTTCTTAACTGTGCCATGATATCTGTGAGGATAATATGCATGATTTTAAGAATGGAAAACTGCTAGCTTTTTAGAGAAAAACCTTTTTGGCTCCTATAGTTGAGTCTGTTTGCTTATGACTGCATAGCCTGCTTTACAGTTTTATTGTCTTTTTTTATTGGACTTCGGCTCACGGTGTGAAATTTTGTTGTAAAACCTTCTTCAGGTGAACGTGGTCTTGTAGGTTGACCTTGGGGTGCCCGGAGGTGGCTGATGACAAGACTTCTATACCTTTATGTATATGTTTCATGTTGGTTATAACATGCTGTAATGCGTATAGAATTCTTATGGATGTATGCATGTTTTAAATGTTTTTGAGAGAACTATGGGCTAGTTGTTGTTTTCCGTAGTTCCTTACTACGTTTTTCATTAGTTGGTGCAATGGTTTACGAAAGGTGTTTTCAAATGATTTATGCTTTATTCAAACTCTTGTGATTCGAAGGAGATTTTGGAACGGCCTAAGTTTCTTTTAAAATGAAAAGATTTTCTCATCTAAAATATGTATTTTATTTTTTTAAAGGATTGGCTTGTGGGGCCGTAATTGTAGCCTCTTGCGCTACTCTTTTAAAATCAAATAAACATTCGGTAGTACGTTTTTATAAAAGTTTTGTCCTCGTTTGGGTTTTATGGTTTTCATCCCTTGTTCGGGCGGCTTTAGTGGTTGTTCGGTGGCTTTTCACGTGACCCGGAATTTGGGGCATGACATTAAATTTCGTGTTAGTTCTAGGCAACCCAAAATAGGGGTGAATTGTGACTTAAAAAGATAATAACAATTTTTAAATTTTTTTAAAAAAATAATAGCAAGATAATCAAAGATTAAAGCAATGCAAATATTAAAGAGGTTAGGGATAGAGAGAATGAACCAGACACAAAGAATTTATGGTGGCTCGACTTTTTTCAGCCCTACGTCCACTCCTCAAGTCTCTCTTTGAGAATTTTTACTATGTAGAATGCTTTACGGGCGCATTCGAAGCCTTACAATCTCAAGACTTTCCTTGAAAATATCCACAAAGATACGAATCTTTTTGGGTACATTCAAAGGCCTTACAACAGCTTCAAGATGATCCTATGAAAATAATTTCATGTTTTTTTCTAATCACTCTTGTGCTCTTATTTGATAAGATTTATTCACTCACTCAAAGGGTAAAAGGTGACTCACCATTGGATACAATAAATGAAGTGTACCAATGAGTATCACTCACTTTTTTTTACAGAAAATGATTAGCAATAAATGAAGAGGTAAAGAGAGATGAGGTACAAGAGCTGGAGTTATAGCAATTAATGAAGCCTTGAAAATTTTGAGTTTGAATCAAGTAATAGAATAGTGATTGTAAGTTTCTAGTGAGATTAAATGCTGAGGAGTAACTCATTTTATAAGCTCTTGAGCATTCATGATCGTTGGAGGTAGGTGAAGGCATTAAATGCAAAAAAATTAACCGTTGAAGTCTGCCGTGAATTTGAATTTTCGTCGCAGGTGTTGATACAATTTCTTTAGGGTCAACACAAAATGTCTAGGACATAGATCTTCAAGTGATTGGGTGGACTTTATTCTTCTGAAGTGTCGACACAATTTCTACAATCTTTCTCACCAACACGACAGTGTCGACACATTTGGATATTGTGTAGACTCAATGGTTCTTCAGTTTCTCAGAGAGGGCAATTTATGTTGACTCAATTTTTTTGGTGTCGATACTAAAATTTTGCAGGAACCCTCGGGAGATTTGTGTCGACTCATTTGGATTTTAGTGTCGACACAAAATTTCTTCAGGCGGGCTCGGTATATTTATGTCGAATCGTTTTCAATTTATGTCGACACACAAATTCTACAGTGACCTCGGTACTTTTGTGTCGACTTATTTGGCATTTGTGTCGACTTAAAGTTCTGGATAACAAAAGTGAGGAAGCATTTTTGTGTCGACTCAAATTAAGTTTGTGTCGACTCTTTTTGAGTCAAAATTAAGTTTGTTCAAAGGTGTTGACACATTTGATATCGTCAAGTATATTTTGCCTTAAAGTTTTGACTCAATTATCAATTAGGTTCAATACAAAATATTCTCATAATCAAGAATACTTAGGTGTTTTAAACCTTTTGAGAGATATGCCATTTCCTTTGGCTAAAGGTGTCAACTCATTTGTTCAATTTGTGTCAACACTTGTTTTCTGAAAAATATAAATATTATCCTTTTAAATCCATTTATTTTTACAAAATAAATTATGAAAATCATCAAAATCAATATAAAAAGTCATTGGGCTAACAATTTTTTCTTTTTTGATGATTACAACAATTTCAATATTTTTTAGATGAGACCTGTATGTGATTTTTTAGATGGTGGGTGGCCTGTATTGATGGTTGAGACCTCATATGTTGCTTGTTCCAGACATTCATTTCAGCTTTTGGATATACATTGTCGGTTGGGCCATCCTTTCTGGCGAGTCTGAAGAAATTATGTCGCAGTTTCAATCAGGTTACATAGTTAGACTGTGAGTCATATCGTTTTGCTAAACACCTGCGTGTGCCATGTGTTACGGAATAATAATAGGACCAAGAGTCCTTTTTCTTTAGTTCATTCAGATGTTTGGGGTTCGTGTCATGTTACATCTTTATTTGGCTTTCGGTACTTTGTTATGTTTGTTGATGACTATTCTCGAATTACTTATTTTTATCTTATGAATAAACGTTCTAAATTACTGACCGTGTTCTCTATTTTTTGTAAAGAGGTTCAAACTCAATTTGGACAGACTATTCAGATTCTTCGTAGTGATAATGGAGGTGAATACATTGGTGGCGTGTTGGGTACATACTTGCGTACTTATGGGATTATTCACCAGATATCATGCACAGACACCCTACAACATAATGGAGTGGCTGAGCAAAAGAATAGGCATCTATTGGAAACTGCTCGTGCCCTAATGTTCCAAATGAAGGTTCCCAAAATTTTCTAGGGTGATGCTGTATTGACAGGATGCTATCTTATTAATCGATTATCGTCTTATGTCCTCAATGGTGCTACACCCTTGTCAGTTTTACTTGCTCAACAGATTTCTTTCTCATTACCACTAAAAATATTTGGGTGTGCATGCTATGTGTGCGTTTCGTTCGGTGGTTCTTGATGTTTTAGGCTTGTGTATGTCTGTGGGTGTTTAAAATGTCCGAATTGGTAGGTTTATGTGTGTTTTGAAGTATCATAGTGAGTGTTTGAGAGTTTGGGGCTTGGAAATCAAAAACATGGGAAAATCTGGGTTTTTCTCGGGTGCCTGATCGCTCGAGCGCTCGATGCCTGCTTGAGCGGACTAGCTGCGTAGGGCCATTTTTTTCGATCATATCTCTCTCATCCAGACTCGAAATTGGATCGTTCTTGTACTCAAATTAAAGCTCCGGATGTCTTCTTTCCATTGACACCTCTCTCACAATAAAATTCTTTTTGTGAAAAAAGTTATGACCAAAAGAGTGAGGGTATATCAAAATTTCTTAATCGTTTTCACCCGTTTTTGACCGAATGCTTTGGAAAAGGCTATTTTTTCATCCTTATTGGAACTTTTTATCAAGTTTCTTGTTTCTTGGGGCGTTTTGGTGTTTTGATGGTCGTGTGGTGGCCTCTCGGTCGATTGGGTTATGGGGCTCGATCGAATGCTCTCCTCTAGTGGTTTTTCAGTTGGTGGGATTATGGGGTCCTTTCAATTGAAGCCACTGAGAGATTGTTGGTCATTTCATGTGGGGTGTTGGGGCACGGTTGTGTGCGTGGTGGTTGGTGCATCGTTGGGTGCAGCACGTGTTGGATCTGTTGTTCTTTCTAAAGATGGAGTTTTGGTGAGAACCGTTTTATGGGAGGTTTGTGCTGGCCTTTGGTTAGGTCGTGTTCTGTAGGTCGGTTGTTTGTGTCTGGTGTGTGGCTTATGGGTTTGTGTTGGGCGCGTGTGGGCGTCGCGGCTTTGTGTTGGGCGCATGTGGGCGTCGTGGGTTTGTGTCGGGTGTATGTGGTGCGTGGTTAGATGCGGGGTGTTGGTGCACAATTGTGTTTGTGGTGGTTAGTACATCGTTGCGTGCGGGGGTTTGGTTTTTCACCCAACGATGACCGCTTGAGTGGTCGAGCGGTGGTTTGGCAGGTATGTATGTCGGCAGGGGACCGCTCGAGCGGTGGTTAAGTACTCGAGCGCTTGAGTGGTGTTGGCCTTCGGGTTAGGTTTTAGTTTTGTGGGTTGTTGGTTGTCTATGTGAGTGGATGTCGGGCTATGTGGTGGGTGGCATCATAATGTGTAGTTATACATGACTATGTGCATTTATAACTCTAGTTTATTTATGTATAGATTACGTAGATGAATTGCATGGTTTTAATGTCATACGTGTAACGTGGGTCGTGTGTTTAGCATGTGACTTGGTTACATGAAACGTAGTACTTGTACGTAGTTTTATGCATTTAAACCATGTTTTAGTTATGCATAGATGCATGGAATGCGATAGATTAACATGTGGTTCGGTGAATGTTAACTCTGGTTAGCAAGGCTATTAGATCTAGGCAACCCAAGAGAAGGATTAATTGGGTCTTTTAAAAAAGAGGAATTTAAAAAAAAATTAGAAATCTTTTAATATTGCAATAAAGCAAGATATGTAATTATATAATCAATACAAATATTAAAAGATGAGGGATAGAGAAATAAAACCAGACACTAGCGGTTTATAGTGGTTCAGTTTTATCCTAGCTTACGTTCACTCTTCAAGATCTCCCTTGAGTATTTTTACTATTCAGAATATTTTTGGGCATATTCCAAGCCTTTACAAGCTTCAAGATTCCACTTGAGCTATCTGAATGTTTACGGGCACATTCACAAGCTTGTTACAGTTTCAAGAAGATCCTATGAAAACAAGCTCATGTTTTCTTCTAATCTCTCTTGAACTCTTCTTTGATGAGTTTCACTCA
>JAOTRH010019198.1:0-22281 GCA_034768845.1 Heliamphora exappendiculata | reverse complement strand
ATGGATATATTTATATATGTAAAGCATATACAAATATATGCTTTACATATATTTTGAAAGCGGTGGCGATGGAAGATAGTAGGAGGCTGCAGTTGTCGGAGGAGTTGGTTGAAGACATTGGCCGAAAGTGGCGGTTGGATGTTGCAAAAGAGAAAAAATAGAATGAAAAAGTATTTGCAAAAGAAGTGAAAATATGTTTTTTTTTTTGCAAGAATTTTGTAAATTTTAAAAGTTTTTTATATTTTTTTGAAAATAAAAATAATTATCATATATATTTTTATTTACAATTTATAAAAATTTGAAAAACAAAAATAGAAAACGGTTACCAAACCGGACCTTTACGTTGTAGATTTATCTTTTGTGTTTGCTATTCTTGTACAAAATTTGTTAAACGAATTGAAATAATTAGCTCTACGAAACCAAAGGTTTTGTTTAGGCATGAGAATTGGAAGCAGATCATATGAAATAGAAAATAAAAATTGGACATCCCACTTTGGGTGCTTTGAAGTAGTTGCTCAGAGACATTATCGCGTCTATCTCGTTAAGGGATCTTTGTAGCAATGGATGCTGTTAAGTTAATTTATCTTTCTCTTGATTTCTCTTGTGCTTTGCTGCGGTCAAATGATTCTAGCTGGTTTTTATTTGTCATGTTTCAAATTGCAAGTATTTATCCTTTCACGGTGTTTATTTGTGTTTATATTTTAGCTTTTAGCTTATAACATAACAAAAAGTTTAGAAATTTCAAAAAGATGCGTGCATATTTTTTTGTTTGTTTGCAGCTTTTGATTCTAAGCAATCATTCCAAATTCTACCCCTTGACGCTACAAGTTCACAATTTAACAAACATTTATACTTTTCGTTTTGTGTTATAATCGTATTTTTTCAGTTATAATCTGTAAGTTTATAATTCCAATAACACCAACACTTTTTTGATAATGAATTTGTGTAAGGAAAAGAAAAGTAAGACATTCACCCTCGCAAGCTAAAGGTAGAGTTTTAGCAATAATTTATTGTCATGGTAGCAAATTTGTTCGTAAAGGTTCGTTTTAATATAATTTGATCTCAAGATTAATTTGACCGTAAAGATACAATTCAATTACAATTTGAGGCATTCATTAATACAACACATTTTGGTTTGTGTATGTTCACCCGCAACTTGTACTAACTAGCAATACTATCATTATGTCATTCATTCATATAAAAATAAAATATCGCATAAATAAGTCTTTTAGTTTGGATTTTGAATTTTGAGGGAGAGAGGGAGAGAAGGGGGGAGGCGGGAGGCGGGGGAGAGAATTTTGAAATTAAGATAAAAGATAGATTGAGATGGATTGATGAGTCTTTTTAGACAAACACTAAAAACATCATAACCTTATATCATGTCACATAGAACAATGCTCTTACATATATATATTGAAACAACGAGTTGTTCTATTATATATAATTATTTGTTATGTTTTCTTTATGTATGTTTTTCCATTAACTTAAACGGAATGGGTAAAAAAAGAACATTAAGAGGAGCTTTTTTAAAAAAAAAATAAAAAAAAATAAAGAACTTAGCTTGTTTTTTGTAAAATGAAAACAATTAATTAAGTATTCCTCAAACAAATATACATGTATATTGAGTGGCGGAGTTAGGAATTTGGTTCAAAGGGGGCACAAAAATATAAATATTCATGGTAAGTCAAAAACCAAAATATTTATTTTTAGAATTTCTTTTTATTACAGTTGACTATAACGAGTTTTCATCTTTTAAAAATTTTGCATGATAGTATCATTGCTAATTCTATAAAAAATATTTCTCTATGTAAACTATCAAACTAAATAAAAAAATATTTCATTGTAGAAATCTACTTCTTTAATATTCTTCTCGTTTTTCAGAGGGGTTACAAAATAATTTACAAAATATAAATTTATTTTATACAGAATAATAAAAAATAAAAAGAAATCCAAATGGAGCACGTGACCCCCCTGGTCATTGTATAGATCCACCACTGTGTATATAGATATAATATTGGGTTTAGTCCCATAAAAAAATGAATGTACATAAGCAAAGTTCATATCCTTTAATTTTATTTTTCCTTTATGGTTCTATACTAACTATTGTATGGTCTTTTTCCTTTTGTGTTGCCTTATGTTATATGGATGACCTAGGTATGATGTCGGTGTAGGTATGTGCTCAAGTTCTGATTCATTTAAGTCTTATACAAAGACATTAAAAAATGGCAAAATTTCATATTGTTTGATGCATTTGGTTTATTTGTTAGGATAAATAGTGCTTATAAGATTTTATAGAGTTTTTCATGCATAACAAGAGAGTTTATGCATTGTTTGAGAGTAAATTCAAATTACTCTTTATACACAAATGGTTAACTAAATTGTCGGATACGCATTTTATACTTTTATTCAAGTGTCTGTCACGGGTGCTTTATATATTTAGAAAAATTCATATAACATATGTGTTGGCACTTACATGGGTATTGGATCTGCTACATAATAAACTGTATGTCTTTGATTGACGATCTTTCTACTTGATGTTCTTTACATGGTTGGATTATTTGTTGAATTTGTCTGCAACTTAGCATTGATACGTTGACTGTTTGTATGAATTTCTATTGCAGGAAGACCAGCACATCGTGCAGCTCCTCGTCCTGCACCAGCGCGTAACCCTCCTCAGCCAGGTGCTGGTGTTTTTACATTATTAAATATCATCGAGCCTCCAGCACGCACACGCGCGCGCGCACACACACACACATGTATATATATATATATTATACAAAATAGAGCGGTCTTTAATGTGACATTTGATCCAATGGTTAAAATTGTTTCAAAAGAGTTATTAATGATTTAAAATGAAAGAAGCTAAATTTTTTTCTCTCTCACTATGCCTATCTTGGGACATATGAAATGAAATCAGAAATGTAAAAACTTTTCCTTATTTAGCATATATAAGGATAGAAGGAAATCAGAACGCTTATTTTCTCTCTATGCCTATCTCGGGACATATGTGTGCTTTTTTTCTTATTTAGCATATGGAAGAATAGAAGGAAATTAGAAAGCTTATCCTATCTCTATGCCTATATCGAGGCATATCTATGCCTTTTCCTTCTTTTCTCTTTCTCCAAAGTTCAGAATCTATACTCCCAACTCATGCATTCTTGAGAATTGGTCCTCTCTCTCTCTCTCTCTCTCTCTCTCATTCAAACACTGAACATCCATGGCCAAAAAGCTCTTCCACGGTGTCTGAACCAATGCTAAGAAGCTCATCCACTACCGACCCAAAAGGGTTCGGTTTTCCAAAACCGTCGTCGCTTGCCAAACTTGACACTGAGAGATAGGAGTGGTTGACGCCTTTCTGACGCCTTCATTGCTTCATTGTAAATCTTTTTTGTTACTTAATTCTAATTGTATTAAGAGTGTTTGGAAAGAATAATTAATTTTGATTTATTCAAATTATATTGAGAGTGCTTTTAGGCGCGGATTATACCTAGCGCGTGTGTATATATAGACCAAGTCCGCCCCCCCCCCTTCCTTGTGTTGTGTGCTTAAACATTCAAATGTATGTGTACATTCATTTATATACTAGTTTTTTTTTGTTTAATCTTACTCTGTCTTACTGTTCCATCACTGCAGTAAATCATGCTCCTCCTCCTGCTCCTGTTCAAGGTAGCAGTGGTGGGTCCATGCTTGGAGGTCTTGGTGCCACCGTAGCTCAAGGTATGAGCATATAGATTACACTTGCATTCGGTTTCATTATCATACACATGGTTATTCCCTCGTATAACTAGACTGGACATAAGTTTGAGCTCTTCTTGTGTTCACTCGTGTCTGTAGGCATGGCTTTTGGTACTGGCAGTGCCGTGGCACACAGGGCCGTAGATGCGATGCTGGGTCCCCGCACCATTCAACATGAAACTGTTGTAGCTGAAGCAGCTACTGCCCCACCCACTACAAATACTATGGGTTCTGATGCTTGCATCGTGCATTCCAAGGCATTCCAAGATGTATGTAAAACTTCTTTTACTTGCTACCTGATTGCAATAATTCATATGAAGTAATGACGATGCAGTTGGAAGTATATCGTTTCGTCGTTCTTATTCTTAAGTGGAAATAAAAGAGGCAAGAATGCTGGAGTCGCTACTGGAGGACAACATAGTTATCTTTTAGGGTCCGTCATGGCGGCACCTTCTTTTGGGTGGTGGAATGTACACATATAATACTAAAAAGCTAGAATTCAAATGCACGTCTTGCGGATATTAATACACTTTCACGGATACCTACATACTTTTTGCACATTATCCACCACCTAGTAGTTGGTGGTTAGCATTTTCATTTCTTTTATTCTAGAATCGGACTGGAAGGAAAAGTAGTGGTTTAGGGGTGACAATCCTCGAATATAATCTGGCTCATTAATAATGTTTGCAAAATCTTTGCTTTATTTTTTAAGCGTAGATGTTGCTAAAGGATTTTGTTTGCATATATGTGTGTGTATATATATATATATATATATATATATATATAACAAAATAAGAAAGAAAATAGAGTATTGCGTGCCCTACTCCTACCGTCCTATGTAAATATGCTTTGAAATCCTAAAGACAGAAAAAACTAAGACTACAGAAACCAATCCTTCCAACCAGCTAACCTGCTATAGGTGTTCCCTCTCAGTATAGAAAGCACATATTAAGACTCAAGTTCTAGCAAAACATAAAAAGTGTGAAAATTCTGGAAAGTACACTAAACCCAACTTGAAGTTAAATTCTGGAAAGAGGTGTGACCAACAAACATAGAAACTTGAGAACATAGACTTGATTCCAGCGATAAAGGACTCTAAACTCAACTTGATGCCAAACTCTGGAATTACAGAAGACTGACAAGCTACAAACCTAAAATAAAAATAAAATAAAAAATAAAAAAAACTTGTAGAGATGGAAACTTCAAGAAATAAAATTTTGTGCTGCCGTAAATGGGAAAACCCTTACTTTAGTGGAAAATAATAGTGGACCCAGGTTCAAGCATAACCCACTTGATGCCCAACTCTGGAATTTGGGAATACTAAGAAACCTGAGAGCATAGAAACTTGGGCAAATACAATTTTAAGCACCCATTATGGGCAAAGCCTTATGCTACAAACTAATGATGCAATTGTTATTGGCTTGCCTACTCCTCATTGCTCTGTACCAGTCAATTCCGAATTATTGAATTTTTAATGGGGTAATTGATAATTCCTCCAAATTTGGGCTCCATCTTGTAGCCAATAGCATTACCCTGGTTGCATTTTTTAGGCATATCTTGTTGCTCTGATCTTCCATATGCCTAAGGACTCCCTTCAGATTTACGTTTTGAAAAATGCGGCCACTGTTTTTTTTGATTGGCAAATACTTACACACCCACAACTCCCGCACTTTATACTTAGCAAGATTTGAGCCTCCAATCTCCCATTTGGGAGGATAATAACACATATACCATTGGACCAAATGTCACTTGGTAAAACACGGCCACTTGTAAGAATAGGGAGTCTATTGAGTTTTTTTAGATGTTATAATCCTTTATTCCTTGGATTCATTGCAGCGAAGTATGTGGACTAAGAAACTCACTGTGACTATAGCTGAACAAACATGAACTAAAAGTCTATTAATGCTGTCGAATGCATCTGTATGACATTGAAATGTTTAGATTTAAGGTACATGTTGTATGACAAACTAGATTTATACCTGCTTGCTTTTTTTTATTTTTCCTTTTCTCTCTCTTTTTGAGAGGGAGATAACCACATGTACAGTTATTAACCTAATATTTTTTTGAGTCAATGAAATTTGTTCGTTTGTCAAGCGCACTTGGGCCCCGATTGACAACTAGTTTAAAAGCTAGTATTTTTGCTTTTTTGCATTTTTAGTCATAAAGTTAAATTCGGTTAAAAGTAGATTGTTTAGTAATTTAGCTTTTAAGCTAGTTTTTTTTAAGTAGGTTGTTTGAATAAAATGCTAGTTTTTTTTACTTTTTTGTTCAAAGTGGACAATTTTACCTTTTTATATATTTAATATTAATAGTTATATGAAGTTGGTAGTGGTAGTAAATAAGTTATCAATAAATGGTATTATTGTATTTTAAAAGTGGAAAGAATCTGAATAAAATATTCTGAAAATTTGTATTTTGATTTGAATTTTTGGTTTTATAGTTTTTTTGCCATGGACTTTTTGGCATTTTTAGCCAAAAAGTCAAAATTGCCAATAAGGGCCTTAGT
Source organism: Heliamphora exappendiculata (assembly GCA_034768845.1). Lineage (NCBI taxonomy): Eukaryota > Viridiplantae > Streptophyta > Magnoliopsida > Ericales > Sarraceniaceae > Heliamphora > Heliamphora exappendiculata. The sequence continues at coordinate 16,040 of JAOTRH010019198.1, read as the reverse complement.
GTGGCCATGATAGGAAGAATTGACTGGATGTCTGGTGAGGCCACTGTATTCTTCTAAAGCCTAGAGACCTTATTCAACCAGTAGTCAAGAAAGGGACCAAGCGCCAAGCTACTCGTCCAGCGGGAAGAGCTATTGGTTATCTAACTAAGGCATTTTGAACTTATTTAAGCAACAATAATAACAACAAAAAACAGTTCTGTTCTCCAAGTCTATTACCATACCCTATTTATAATTACCGACTCAGCTTTGCCGAACGGTATTTTTTATTTGTTATATAGAACTTAAGTTATTACGACATTCAGAAAGCGAAACTGGACCTTCTAATTGTTGTGTCTGTGTATTTATTTTGACGCAGTGCTTGAATGGCTATGGCAACGATATAAGCAAGTGTCAAGTCTACATGGACATGTTGGCCGAGTGCAGGAGGAACTCTGGTTCTGTGATGGGTGCATAATTGCAACTCCTCAGCTTCTATATTTACCGGAACTCATTTCTTCGTTCTTTTGATAATTCTGGAACGATGGTTTAATGACGATCCTCATCAGTTATCTTTGTCTTCAGCTACTGAAAACGCTTCGTTTTGTTTAGCTTTTTTAGTAGCTTTTTTCGGTGGCTTTTTGGGTCTTTTATAATTTTTTTTATAAAAAATTTTGGGTTAATTTTCTTACTTTCTCGTTATCATGATAAAATAAATCTAAAAGTATAATTATTTTTAAAAAATTTAAATTTTTTTTACTAGAAATAAAAAAATCACATAAAAGCCTTAAATTGGCTTTTTTCATCTTATTGTAATTTTTTTATTATATTTTATTTTAAGTTTTTCGTAAAAATAAAATTTTAAAAAGCATTAATGTTTGAACTAATATTAATCTTTTTCTTGTAATCATGGTGGTGTTGCGATTTACGATTACGTTTACCTCCTACTTCCTACTGCGGTGGATAATACACATATAATTGGACTATTTTATTTAACTCTTCTAGTAACTATAAGTTTCTTATTTTGGTACTATTACTGTTCCACTATCCAATGGGTTGTCTTGGAACTATTAATATTTTATTTATTTTGCAATTTTATAATAATCCTACTAAGCTTATTTTTAGCATCTTCAAAAACTTTATTTTTTAAAAAAATTAAAATTTACTTTTAAATAGTAGTGTTTGATATTTCTTAAAAATTTATACGCATTTTAAATACTTTAATTTCTTTAAAAATAAAATGGCTATAATATTTTTAATTGAAACAAAATTTTACTCACATAAACAAAAATAGTCATCCTAACATTTTAAATACTATAACTTAATAGTAAAAATTAAATACGAATTAAATACAAGACACACTATCGTAGCTTTAACGATGTTAACGTTTCTAAGAAGATCGAACACCAGCCCTAACTCTCTATGGTTTTCGATGAGAATGTACTATACTGGACGGTTCTCAAAGAATAATCTTTATTCACAAATCAGCCTCTCAAAAACCCTAATCTCAGCATGGTCCCGATTGACTTAATTATTTATTCAAATTATTCACTCTACAAGCTCAAAATAATGAAGAGTTCTAATTAAATTATATTATGAGATTCCAATTGAATTGCACTAACAAGTCACATCAAGCTTATTAGAAAGTGTTATTATCAAAGCAACCAAGAGATGAGACTGAGAATGCCCATCCATGGCTGCTCAAAACTTTGAAAGATCAAAAATCACCCACCATCTAAGATCAAACTCCAACTCTGAAAAACTAGTTTAGAATAAGTTTTCAATAATTTATAAGTTGGCCTGTGTCAAATTTCAGTTGACAAATTTCAACTTGAGGGCATCAAAGATCAAGCCACTGTCAATAACTGTTCCAAATAGTTAATATTTACAACTTCACCCCCTCTTTTTTTTTTCTCTCCCATATTTTGTTTTTAGTTATTCATAAAGATTGCCATGAATCACAATCAACTCTTGAGAAAGCTGATGCAGAGTTTCTTCCATGCCTCCCTGTCTGGCTCCTGACCATTCATACTAGCCTTCACCTCATCAGCATAAGACTCCTGCACACACACACACACACACACACACACAATCAGACTCATGCCTCCTTTGGCCAAATTTCATTTTTTTTTGCTTATTTCTGCTTTTTTGTAATTTTTTTGACTATTTTTTTAGTTTCTCAAACAGTCTCGTTAAGATGAATTTAAAAGGTAAATTTTTTTGATCAAAAAATAATTTTTTTTAATAAAAACGAAAATAAACAACATAAAATTTAACTTATTAACTTATTCTGATATATTTTTATCTTTTCTAAACTTTTTTTTTAATATTTTTATCATATTTTTTAAAAATTTTCCAGCTAGTCTAAATAAGAAAATAAACTGTTGTTCCAAAGGGTGAATTTTTGTGCAGGGAATTATTTGTAAAATCAAATTTCACTTATATTATAAAATTATAACTTTTACACAAATTTGTAATTTAACAATTTATTACCACCGTATGACAATATGTAAATGCGTTAATTTTTACAAGTGCATTCAATGAAGTTTGATATGTTGAAATCGTTGCATAATGCTATCGTTGTCATCAACATCAAAAATATTATTTTTAATATACACGGTCACAATTTTTTAGCGCACTATCCCACATCAAAAACATTATTTTTATTCCGCAACCAGCTCTTCACATACTTCATAGTTCATTGTCAAAAAGGCACTTTTTAGTGTTATAGCAGCAATCAACAAGAGCAATGCTAATTTCACAAATAAACATATAAATGGATATAGGAGATCACTGTGTCTCCACAAACCCAGTATTATTTAGCAAGGAGCTTCGTGTGAGAAGTGAACCGGATAGATGGATTTGGTGGGAATTATATGTAATGTTTTTTAATGTGATTAATTATGGACCAACAAGAAAATACTATAATAACTAAAAAACAGGCCAATTGGGTCAATTAACCCCACCACTCAAAACCTGAAAACATAATAAAATGACTTCAAAATCATTCATTGATTGGGCATACCATGATGAGATTGTGTTTGAGAAGACGATCGACGAGGTGCAGAAGAATGTCGTTGGTGTACTCTGGATGACCTTGGATGCCCATTATGTGATCACCATACCTAAACATCTCAATCCCAGTCTTGTTGGACCATGCCATAACCTCTGCTCTTGGGGGAAGTTCCCAAACCTGCATCATTAACCATTAGGTCACAACACATTGCTACTGCACAAAAAAGATGCATAACAAGATATCAATGATAATGACTTCGTTTAGAAATTTGGTTTAAAGTAAGGTTTTTTGTTTTTTTACTTTTTTTGACTATACATTGCATAAATAAAAAATTCGCTTAAAAAGTGGCTTTAAACTACGATGAGGAGAGAAAAAATTGTGATTTCACAGTTGATTTATTGTGATTTTATGTAAAAGAAAATCTAAAAGACCAGAGTCAAACGAGGCCTATATGTTGCTCTTGAAGAAGATCCATTTTTGCTATAACTCATTTCTTCTACTTCATAACCAATCACAAAAAATTCATCTTAAAGTAAAAAAATCCAGTTAAAAAGTGGTTTTAAGTTACCATGCAGAGAGAAAAAATTGTGATTTGACAGTTGACTTTTTGTATTTTATATAAAAACTAAAAAGTTATAGCCAAACGAGGCCTATATGTTGCTCTTGAATAAGACCCACTTATGCTATAACTCAGTTCTTCTGCTTACACAAAACTAATCATAATAAGACCTCCAATACGTGTAGGCCCACATACATTTAAATGATTGAATCATTTTTTGTAGTTGAATTTTGTGTACCTAAACTTTTTTTCTAACTCAAAATATGAAATTTATAATTTTGAGGGAATTATTTTAAGTGCTCTGCGTGGTGAATTTTAGTTGAAAACAAACCTCGTCTTGGTGGCATTCGATGATGGAGAGAAGCTTGGGCATTTTCAGTGACGCAAAGAGCTTGGATGATGGGGATAGATGAACAGTTTTTACACCAATGTCCCATCCTGAGATGGCCCGGCCAGTCTTCCCACCCAGTGCACGAACCAATATCTGACAAAAAACCAAATACCTCTCACACATGGGGAAAAAAAAAACAAAAATTGCCATATAATCAAATATAAAGAGGGAAAAAAAACTAATTTGGATCTAATTTTGAATGTCATTAATCCTTTTTATTATTATTGGGCATTCATTTTTTGATAATGAGAAAGAAAGATTTATTGTCTACGTATGTCCCGCCACACACACAAGTCGAACAAAAAAACTGTACATGTGACCTCAAGGTAAGATAAAGTTCTTATTTTAGGAATTTCCTATACAAAGAGGTATTTGTAGGGCTCATGGTTTAACAATTACAGGTATTGCGACTTATTGTATTATCTTTTTTGTTTTTACAGTAATTTCTTCATCAATCTTCACCCGTTGACATAACATAATTGTATAAACCCTTTGCGATCCATGTGTGACTGTCTTGTTTTTTATTCTCGATTTATTTATTTCATCATAATGTTATAATAATATACGAACTTTCTATACCTGCTAAAAGACAAAAGTCTTGGGCATAGTTTTTATTTTTCATTATTAAAATGTTTGGAGCCATATCCATGTTTTTCCAGAGTCATACATATCTACCGACAATTAATGAATATCTATTATATCAACAAAAAAGAGAGAAGTAATATCACCCTATTACCCCCACATAATTTTAAAAAAAAAAACAAATTATCCCAAATCATCTAAATTTTTTTCCTTACTTTTTTTTTTTTCTAAAAAGGCAACCTCTAAAAAAACCAATAACTTAAGAGGGCATTGAGGTCACACCAGTTAATGAACATCAAGAATAAGACCGACCCTTCCTAATGTAGGTTTTAGAGAGGAAAGCACTATGAGCAGAGCTCCTCATAAGTCATTATCATTTGAGGAGCTTGTAGCCTTGTAATGCTTTGATGGGATATATTCATCAAAGAAAAGCCACATGATGACATGACTTTAGCCAAATTAGTGGCCACCCCTAGTAGGGAACATTGAACAAATATTAGTGCTTCCTCTAATGTGGATTGTAATATCGAGATTTCTAGTACTATTAGATAGTATAATGGTAGGAAAAAAGAGAGAGAAAGAGAGACAAAAAGAATCATACATAATTAAATGGTGCCACAAAGACTTGTGAAAGACACAAGAAAGTAGGGTCATTTCTTCCATTAGCTGAATTAGAGCCTGTTTGGCTAACAGTTTTTTGGTTTTTCTAGCCAAAAAGCTAAAAAGCCTAACACCGACTGTTTGGAAAAAAAGAGAATAAAAAAACTAAAAAACTAAAAATTAAATCAAAACACTAATTCTTGGGATACTTTATTCGAACTCTAACTCAATTAAAAAAGTCAATAATACTCCTACTAATTAACTTATTTATTATCAATACCAATTACATATAATTATTATAATCAACTATATAGAAGAACAATAATGTCTAATTTGAACAAAAAACAAAAAAACTAAATTTTTACTGATTAATCAAGAATAAAAAAAAGCTAACTTTAAAATTAATTTACCAAACAATTTAATTTCAATCTAAATAAGCATTTTGGCTAAAAACAAAATAAAAAAACAAAAAAACAAGCTTTTAAGCTCATTTCTAATCAGGACTTTAGATGTAACAAGAAGATTTTATTAGAAGCGTCAGCGCATAAATAGGAAGCTTGAAATGGATGAAGTGAAAGCAAATTTGGGTAAGCAACTAGCATCCCGTCACACTTAATGAATGATGAACCACATTTCCATTGGTACAAATATATACATGTCCCTTGGCGAGGCCTAAAGTCATAGGAATAGGTAGTGTTTGGAATTGATAAAATTAGTAGTTAAAATATATTATAATTTGTAGAAAAAATTGTTAGTACTTGGTAAAAATTGTACCTTGTAGTTGAAATAGAATAAAAAATAATTTTAATTTATAATAAAAATTATAAATATTTAAAATAAATTATAACTTAGAGCTAAAAGTAAGAAGCTTTGCCAAACACCCTTATCCTTATAGTTAAGTTCAATTGGAATCCCCCTTCCTTAAACTACACATGTTTGTTTTGAAGGACAAAAAATAAAAAAAAGAGACAAATAATTCTTTTACTAAATTATCCCTTTTAGTCTCCTCATTTACTATTTCACCTCTCATTCCCAATTATTTATTCCTCAAATAAAGGGAAAAAAAGAGCAAATATTCAATATCTTAGAGCAAGTTGAGGTGGTGCTCCAACTTCACAATTATTGGTGTATTTAATGAGACTTATTATTTTTTTATTATTATTTTATTTAACATGTAAAGATGTGACATCTAATGATTTGAATAGAACATTAAATAATTATTAAAAAAAAAAAGAGGCATGATTTTTAATTTGGATTTTTAGTCCCTTAATACAAACGTAGAAAACAAACTTAATTCAGACTAACAATTCAGTCAGGACTTTTAGTTCCTCTATACAAACATAACCTTTAGTTACAAGGCAAAATTAAAATAATTAAAAAGCAAAATTAAGATAATTAACTAGCTAGTGCACGCAACAGCACCAAAAATAACCCTAAACAAAGAGTAAAATTGTCATAACCAAAACTAAAACCTTGTCCAGGGCCCGGATGACTGCTGCTCCGACGGTAGACATCTGGCATGGTCACTAGGGCTGAGGGAATCTCTCATCCCAGAGTTATTGGTGCGGTTGGTAGACTAAGTGGTGATGCTCTCACCGGGCATTTACCACGGCGTTTGACGTAGCTAAAATTTTAAATTTAAAAATTATAATTAAAAAAATATAATTATTATTTAAAATAAAAATTATAAAAAATTGTTAAAATTATGAATTCATAATTTTAAATAATAAAATTTATATTTGTTAATTTAAAATCAGAAATTATAAGCAAAAATTTATAAGCATACATATTTCAATTTTTTAAACCTTTTGCTAAATTATAAGTAAAAAGCTGAAAAATAAGCTCAAATAAACAACCTCTAGATCAGCTTGCTTGTTACAAGTTTTGTTTTTCTTTTATAAATAAAAAATACACTTAAAATATTTAAATTTTTTTTTATTTTTAGTAAGTTTATTTTAGTGCTTTTGTGTTACACTTCTTAAATCAATTTATCATATGTTTATCTGCATTAAACACTGACAATGTAATAAAAATTTAGTTTTAAATAACGAATACACATATATTTCCTGTGATACTTTGAATTTGCGTAGTTTCTTTTTTCTTTTAACTTTTTTCATATTTTGGTTAAAATTTCTTATTTTTCTAAATTAATTGGATGAAAAAAAATCGATACAATAAACTTTTTTTACCAAAAGAATAAAAAAATTCACTAAAAAAAAAATAAAAACAATATAAAATTTAACTTATTGCTTATTTTAGTCTTATTTTAGTTTTTTTATATTTTGGTCAAATTTATTTATTTTTTCCTTTCGTTTGAAAGGAATTTTTAAAATTATAATAGCTTAAATAAATAATTAAAAAATATTAAAACAAAAATAATCAAAATAAAATTAGCCATTATCGCACAGGTGCCAAATATTTAAGTGATCCCAAAAAACATGACCCCAGATTATTACAATCACAATGTGTAAGACAAAATGTATCACTCATACGCCAATGAGTGGCCCTGACTGTTGGTCACGAGCCTAAAAATTATTCGATTCACGATTTAGAGAAAGCGATCGGAATCTACGGTGGTCAGGGCCACTTGTACCGTACCTTTCAGTGCGTCCGACCACACCTAATTACTGTTTCAGACTTTTTCAGTTTCACACCACTTATGAAATAATTATTAATGCTCTGGAAGTATTATTCTATTTAAATAAAATAATAATAAAAAAATAATATATTTTATTAAACACATTAATAATTATAAAATTAGAGCACTATCTAAATTTGCTATAAAAATATTTAATATTTGTTCTCACTCGTGAGTGCGACCACACCCAATTACTGTTTCAGATAATTATTTTCAGTTCCTACACCACTCGTGAGCGCGCCTGTTTTCGACCTTTTTCAGTTCCCACGCCAAACTCATGAGGGCAAATCCGACGTGGCAAGCCTACCTAATTCATTTATTTAAAATGAAATTATGCTAATATATTATAATTATTTTTTTAAGGTAACACTAATCTATAATTTATGAATAAGAGCGCAATTTTGTTCCACGGCCGAGGCCTATCACTAGCAGTTTGGGTTAATTTGCCCCAGGCCCGAGTCTAAAAATATTAGGCATAGGTTCATGCAGCCTCTTTAATCCCGTGATTCGGTCCGCCCGTTTGGTCCGAGCCCAGGCTGTTTCTTAGCTCTTATTTATTTTTAATATAGTGTTATTATTAAAAAAATTATTAACTTTAAACTTTTGTTCTAACTTTTTTTTTTTTTTTTATTTTTAATTTTAAAAATTATAATATTTTTCTATAAAATTATAATAAATTATAAACTTATAAACTAATAACCTATAAACTTATACTTTTATAATAAACAAATTAATTTTTAATAAACTATAAACTTACAAACTAATAAACTAATAAACTTATAATAAACTATAAACTTATAAACAAAAAAAACTATAAATATATAATAAACAAATAAATTTATAATAAACTATAAATTTATAATAAAATAATAAATTAATAAAAAAAACTTATAATAAATTATAAACTTATAAATTTATAATTTTATACAATTCAAAAAATTTTAAAAACAAAAAAAATATGACATGCCCGTCTAAGGCCCGACTCGAGACCCGAGTCCGTATCTCTCATGCCTGAGCTTGGGCCTAATCTTTTCAACAAAAACCCGACGCAGCCTGAATTTTTGTAGAAACTCACTGAGGTTGAACTTGACTCAACCCGTTCGAATCACGACCGAACAATGCTGTTTTTACACCTCTCATTATGAATAATGCGTATATATTGCGTAGACATACTTACTACATCAATATTCATTACTCCCGGTGAGTAACTAATTACCCGGGCAGTGACATTATTAACCCCCACGCGCTCAATGGCCCGTGATGTTCTCTAAATATTACTCGTTACAGGAACTTAAAGAAGGAAAAACGAATTGGAATATACGGCGGAGAGGCGACTTGGAATGTACCTTCCCGTGTTCACGACCACACAAACCCAACTGCTGTTTCGGACTTTTCTCAGTTACCGCACCAAAAACACACCATTCGAACAGTTGCGCCATTTGTCCTCGCGCGCTCAATGGAGCGTGAGCTGATGCACGCGCCACGTAAAGACTACATTCATAGCGCACCTTTCGGCGTTAACGCCTAACGTTTCTACGTGCAACTAGCTTACAAATTTATTTATTTTTCGTAATTTTAGTTAAAATAATAAATTTTAGTTTAAAATAAATTATTTAATAATTTAATTTTTAAATTAATTTTTTTTAAATTATTTTTTTGAGTAAAAACTTATTTTTTTATTTTTTTATTCAAATTAAATTTTTTTACCTTTTTATATATTTGATATTAACAACTAAATGTAATTAATAGTAACAGTAAATAAGTTATGAATAAGGAGTATTATTGTATTTTAAAAATATTAGAATTCAAATAAAATTTTGTAAGAATTTGTATTTTAATTTGATTTTATGTCTTAAATTTTTTTATTTTTTTGACAAAAAAATCATATTAACTTTTTGATATTTTTTTTTTTAAAAAATATTCAAAAAGCAAGAATTGCCAAACGGGTCTGAATGTCATAATAAAACATGAAAGTGTCATTGGTTGTGTTTGGCAAAATTAGTTTAAGTAGTTTTTTAACTTTTTTAAATTAATTTTAATTATAAATTATAAAAAAATTTAAATATTAATAACTTTTTTTATAATTTATAACTATTTTTTTTATTTTAAATAAAAATTATAAATTTTATCAAATATTTATAATTTGTACAATAAATTATAATCTATAAACTAATAATGTACCCCTCAGTCCTTTTCTTTTTTTTTAACCAGAGAGGATCTTTCTATTCCAATATGGAAATGTACCTCTTTTTGTCCATTCCTTCCTTCCTTCCTTCCTTCCTTCCTTTTACAAGGGAGCAAACTCCAAACTCCAAACTCCAAACTCATTTTAACAATTTTTTTAATGTATGATATGTATGATTATAAAATTTTATAATTAGAAGTAGAGATATTTGTGATTAAAATATTTAAAATATCAGCTTAAAATTGTCAATTATGAATTATGTAGTTTTTTATTATGAGTTTTTATAATTAAATTTATGAATTTTTGTGATAGTTGATTGAATTAGTGTATTTTTAATTATAAATATTTATATTTTAATTACCAATTTGTGATGAAGTGCATTCCTAGACTCCGAACAAATTGAGATGTGTGGTGAAGCCTTTCCCTTCCTATAATCCCCATTTTCACGCAATTTCCATAGCCTGCCAGATTTCTCAATGTTTCTTCTAAATATGTTTGTTTCCCAAGAAAATTACTTGAAGCATTATGGCTTGTACTTTGGCAATATACATTGTTTAAAAAACAACTCCATACTAAATTGGATTATTTGACTTCTTTTCTCGGGAAATATACAGTATACTTGAAATTTTTTTCTCAAGAACAAAACAGAACTCTCTGGTAGTTTTGAAAACTAAAAAGAGTTGATTCCATTTAGCCTTTAGACCTAAAATCAAACAATCACACAAGTGAATCTGTGTATATGCATGCGACGCAGTGCATATATCCAAATACATATGCAAAATATACACATTTACCTGGTGTCCGAAGCAAATACCAAGAACCTTTTTCTTCATGGAATCCAATTTCTTGAGCAGATTCAAGAGCTTGCAGATCCAAGCGTCGTTGCCGTGCGCGTCGTTGCAGCTTCCGGTGATGACGAAGCCGTCGTAGCCTCCGATCTCGCTGTCGTCCGGAAATTCGCCGGCAGCGACGCGGAAAACGTCCCAGATCTCGCCGTCCTCCGCCAGCATTCCGACGAACACCCCAAAGTAGCCTCCGTATTTCTTCTTCACATACTCAGAATCTTCCGCGCATAGAAGAACAGAAAATCTCTTCCTGCTTCCCATTCTCTCTCTCGATCTCTCTCTAGAATTGGTTATACAGAGAGAGAATGAGGGCGGCTTCTCTTCTTCACAGCTCGGCCTTCGTCTTCTTCTTCTTCTTCTTCTTCTTCTCCGCGAGGGTCTAAAGATGATTTAGGGGTGAGTATCAGCACTTGCAGAGGTAGTTTATAAACTGGTGGTGATTTAGGAATGAGCCATGTTTGGGGACCTAATTTACAAAAATGTCCTTGCTTGTACGCGTGTATGATGGCACTAAAAAACAAAGAGTAAGATGCTTTGCCTACCTTAGAAGTGGCTGCTTTTAATAATTTTAGGCTTTGTTTGGTCTATTTTTTTTTAATTTTTTTAATTTTTTGATTTTTTATTATAATTAATTTTTTTTTTATATTTTTTCATATTTATTTTTTACAAAAAAAACTAAAAAATTAAAAAGTCTACAAAAAAATTATGTCAAACAGAGGCCTAATTTTTGTTTATTTGAAAGATTGGTGAACAGTTCAATTTATCGGCCGCTTATTGTTTTTTATTTAGTATAAGATTTCTTAACGAGTAAAATTCATCCGCATAAAAATTTTAACGTGCAAGACTCTTTTAAGACAAAAATACCCTAGAACGAATAAATTTATCTGTATTTTTTCAAAATATATATGAAGAATACAGATAAATTTATTTGTCTATTATTGAAACACATGTAAAGAACACAAATAAATTTATCTGTCTTATTGAAAGCACGTATAAAAAATACAAATAAATTTATCTATTTGCATTATCTGGTTGATATGTAAATTGATAAATTTATTTGTTATGCACAAATATGTACACAAATAAATTTATTTATTTATATTATCTGTATTGATATACAAACAAATAAATTTATCTGTTTGAATATTAACCAAATGAATAATAAATAAATATTAAATAGATAAATTTATCTGTTTGTTATGCAAAATAGATAAACTTATTTGTTTGCAGGGTATTTTTGGAAGAAGTTGCGCAATTGGATCCTGCGCATTAAAATTTATTTTTTTGATTTTTGGCTGAAAGTCCTTTACTTATTTGGGTCTAATCTATGTTTGGAATGTCTAAAAAGTTACAAAATAAAAAAATAATTTTAAACCTAAGTAATAAGAGCCATCGATAAGTTCTTAATTTTTTTCATTAAATTGATAAATTTTTATGTTTTAATAATTATTTTTTTATCAAATTTGAATGTTTTATTATTTTTATATAATTTTGTTAGTTCTAGGCAATCTAAAAGGAGGGTAAATTGAATTTTAAATAATAAATAACAATTTAAAACTTTTAAATTTTTTTTTAATATTGCAATCAAATAAAACAAGATAAGAAGGAAACAAGGAAAAACAAATATTAAAAATGTTAGGGATAAAGAGATACAACCAGACACCAAGAATTTTATAGTAGTTTGATTTTTTCCAAACCTACATCCACTCCTCAAGTTACCACTTGAGTATTTTCACTATATAAAATGTTTCACTGGTGCATTCCAAGTCTTTACAACTTTAAGATTTCACTTAAGTAAACGAATATTTACGGACACATTCAAAAGCCTATTCCAGCTTCAAAAAGATTATATGAAAACAAGTCATGTTTTCTTCTAATATCTCTTGAACTCTTTTTTTATGAGATTTGCTCACTCACTCAAATAATAAAGGATGACTCACCCTTGAATATAATAAATGAGAAAATTAATGAGTAACACTCACTCTCTTTACAAAAATTGAATTACAATAAATGAGAAGGTAAAGAGATGTGAGGAACAAGAGCTGAACATTCAGCAATAAATGAGAGCTTGAGAATAATGAAATTGATTCAAGCAATAGAACAGTGATTTTAGGTCTCCAGAGTGATTGAATATTGAGAAGTTACTCCTTATATAAGCACTTGATCATTTATGACCGTTGGAGGTAGGTGGGAGTAATAAATACCAAAAATTCAACCGTTGAGGTATGCCTCGAATTTAAAATTCCGTCGCAGGTGTCGATACAAATCCATTTGGTGTTAACACAAAATGTCTATGACAGGTCCTTATAAATGGTTGGGTCGACATATTTCTTTTGATGGGTCGACACAATTTTTGAAAGTTTTCTCACCAACACAACGGTGTTGACACATTTGGATATGGTGTTAACTCATTTGAATTTCAGAATCCGGGAGAAGGCACTTTATGTCGACTCAAATCTTCTTTGGTGTCGACACTAAATTCTGCAAGAACCCTCGAGATATTTCTGTTGACACTTTTGGACTTTGGTGTCGACACTAAAATTTTTCAGGTGAACTCGAAACTTTTGTGTCGACTTATCTTCTCATTGGTGTCGACACTCAAAACCTGCAGGTGGCCTTAGTTCTTTTGTGTCGACACATTTTTTCATTTTTGTCGATTCAAATTACCAGATACCAAAGGTGAAAAATATTTTTGTGTCGGCTCGTTTTGAGTCCTGAGAGTTTCGGCTCTTTTGTGTTGACACAAAACTTATTTGTGCCAACACTAAACTTTGATGTCTGAAAACAACTTCATAAACAGTTAGAGTGTCAAACAATTTGTTCAATAGGTATTGACGCACTTGATATACTTCAAGTATACTTTGTCTTAAAAGTGTTTGACTTAATTTTCAATTGGGTTCAATACAAAATATTCTTATACAAGAATACTTAAGTGTTTTAATATTTTTGAAAGATAGTCATTTCTTTTGGGTAAAAGCATTAACTCAATTGTTAAAAATGTGTTAACACTTTTATTTTGAAAATATAAAATATTATCATTTTAAATCTATTTATTATTAAAAAATAAATTATGAAAATCATTAAAATAAAAATAAAAAGTCCTTGGTCTAACAAATTTTATATTCAATATTAATATTTTTTAAATGGTTTTGATAAGTAGGTTCTAAAAATAATAATTTTACTAAAAACTAATATATATATATATATATATATATATTAAAATTTATATAATTTTAAAATTATAGGCAAAAATCTTGGTAAATAAAATCGTATCCATAAATCAGGTCATATGTTATAATCAATTTTTAGATTTAAAAACCAATAAGAATGGGACGCGATCTTAAAATATCTTACAAATCGAACCAATACTTATACAAGCCTTTTTAATAAAATTAATAATTAATTAACCATTTTTTAAATATTCAACCTGATATTTATAAAACGTTAACAACGTCACATTTTTATTTGTTTTCATGTATTTTAATTTTAGTAGTGAACTTGTTCTATGCACGAAAAATAAAAAAAATATTTATTTAATTTTAAAATATATTAGGATAAATTACAGTTATCTCTCCTGAAATATCTAACAAAAATAAAAATACTTTACCTGCTTTTTAATATGGCACTGGTATCATTTCTGTTTTAATATTTAGTTTTAAAATCTTTAATTCGTTAGTAGCCGTCAAGGATAGTAACGAAAAATGATGCCATCAACTTTTATTTATTTTTAATAATACCTATTATGCCCTTGTATAAATAAAATATAATATTATTGACAATAAATAATGTAAAATCATTGATTTAAGAAGAGATACTCATCCCCTCTTTCATCGCTCAATTCCAAACTCTAATATCTTCTTTGGGTATAACAGGCGCACACGCACACACGCGCGCACACACATACACATATATATTTGACTCGCGATTGCTGCTAATTAGAGGTATCTTGTCTCAGATTCAAGCAAAAATTGCATTACTAATTTGTTTGTTAGTGATTTTTATGACATCGATTTTCAAGTTGTTTCACCAGAATTTCATACGACCATGGCGTCCGTCGTCTTAACTAGCTGGAATGAATCGACCTGGGGGACAATTCGGTAGTGATTTCATGGAGAACTCTTGTACTCTGATCATCTAAATCCTAATTGAAACCCTAACTCTAATTCAACTACCAAAAAGAAGCAATTACACACGTTATGAGGCCAGGTGAATGGCCAGCATGCTGAGGATTTCTCAACAGTGACGCAAACTATCTATCATGCCACCCTCTTCATGTTCATGGCGGCGGCCATCCTAACGTAAGCTTTTGTGAATTTGACATACACGTTGGTATCCATGGTGGTGCAAGGCACAATAGTGCTTAAGTTTGTCCCTTCACTCCCACTATTGACCTTCGTTCCCACTGTCTCGCACCACCCAACCCCCATTCTCTACCCCCACCACCATCGACCTTCAGCCCCACCTTCTCCTTCTATATCTCTTAAAACCCACCAGAAAATCATTTTCCCACACTCCCTCTTCTCACTTTTCTGACCAAAATCACGCTTTCTCTGAAATTTGTCTCTAGCTCTATTGCAATTAGCCATCGTCAAACAATGAGAGAGGGAGAGCGGGGCGAGGACGAAAGTTTTGCAGCCATAAGGACAAAGAAAGAGGGGTGACGACAAAAGTTTTACAACCACATGTACGACGACGACGACTAAAATTGCAATGATGGGGGCAATAGAACTTGATTCAGTGGTGTGCATTCTCCCCACACCCCCTTCTAAGATGATAGGATTAGCCCGATTGGAGTTAGCGATGTCCATTTTATTTTTTTAATTAATAAAATTTTAATTAAATATAGGAGTATAATAGTAAAATATTATTTTTGATTAACGTCGTTTACTTGACAAGTTTAATAAGAGATGTCAGTGTCATTTCAAAAAATAGAGAGAGTATTTCTATTATTGTCAAATATCTCAAAAGATATAACTGTAGTTTACCTAATATATTAATATTTAGGATAAATTATACTGGCATTTCATGAGATTTTGGTTAAATACAGTCAACCTTAATTTTTTGGATAAATTACACTGATACCCCTTAACAATTAATGTCGTTAACGGAATTGATGAAAAGACAATTTTACCCCAAGCATTAATTCTTGTTAGGGTTAGGAAAAGAAAAAAAAAGTGAGAAAGAAGAAGCAGCTTCGTGCCATTCGTTGCCGCGCCAATCGCAGCCGTCCACCGCCGTGCCAGTTGCC
>JAOTRH010019187.1:0-22281 GCA_034768845.1 Heliamphora exappendiculata | reverse complement strand
TCTAAGTGGGAGAGAAAATTTATTCACAGATAAATCATGCGGTCTCCATCACCAGTTTGTAGGCGATGCAATTAAATTTCACCAGTTTGTAGGCGATGCAATTAAACTATGCGCGTCGGCAGTAAGACCTTCCTCCTAAAGGGACAGATTAATTGCGATATCGGCAGTACAAACCTCCTTTAGGGATAATTCTGTATAATTATTACTGTGGATCACTTTTCCAATTGAAAGGTTCATTGCAAAGCGATTAATTTGGGATTAGGTGATGGTTAACACTTAGCTGTATATAATAGTATCGTCTCCAACTGAGTTGCTGCTATTATATACGAGATCGAAGTTGTGCCAGTTATTTAATTTACTTGACATGGTTAGTAGCCAAGATAGTAAAATTAGAATGAGTTTGGTTGTCTGGTCTGATGAAGGATAGTAGACGTCCTCCCAACGAGCCATACTATTCTCAGGTTACCAGGTTGTTAGCGAATAAATTTTAAAATGGTAGAGGGAACCAAATTAAAATAAATTCAAAGTTTTGCTCATCATAATTAATGATTTTTTTAATTATGTGATTCTCAGTATTAAAATGAATTTCAACTCACTGGCTTCTATACTCAAAGAAAACAAACTTACGGAACCATATTTTGTTGACTGAAAATGTAACTTGGATATAGCTTTAACTACAAATGGTATTCCTTCAATACTAGGAAATATGTTTGTTTCTGAAAAAGGTTCTTCCTCTGGACTAAAAGGCATGAAGAAGAAAAAGGCTCAGAAATAGGGAGATAGAGTTTTTAGAGTAGGTAGAGGGCCATGGACTGGTGTGAAAAAGCCAAAAGATAGATGTTTTCGTTGCAACCAGACCCGGCACTGAAAAAAGCTATGTTCAGTATTTCTCATAACGCAAAAAAAATAGGATAATTTCTGTTTACTGGTTGTGAAAACATGTTTAACGGTGTTATCTATCGATACCTGGTGTGTAGATACGAGAGCCACTAATCATGTCTGTAATTTATCGCAAGGGTTCCAAGAAACCCGATAACTTAGTGATATGGGAGATTTACCTGTATATGGGCAATAATACAAAGGTAACATCAGTTGCACTAGAATAAGTCACTCTCAGTTTTGGTAGAGATCGAGTTTTAATATTGAGAGATTGTCTTTATGTACCAGCTATTAGAAGGAACTTAGTTTCTATTTTTGGATTGGCTAAAGACGGATATTTGATTTATTTTAATAACTCTGTGGTTATTAAGGATAATAAACGGGTTATCTATTTTGGTACATTGATGGATAATCTTTATATTATTACTCCAATCTCTCATACACTGTAACTGACTAAAACTAATAATACATCTATATTACCATATAAGAAAAAGTTTTCTGATTTAATGAACCAAACATTTTTTTAGCATTTATGCTTAAGGTCATATTAATTTAAAAAGGATAAACAGAATGGTAGCATATGGACCTTTGAGTTCATTGGAAGTGGAGACACTTCCAGACTGTGAATCTTTCTTAGATGGTAAGATGACCAAGAGGCCCTTTTCGGCCAAAGGCTATAAAGCTAAAGAACCGTTGGAGCTGGTTCATTATGATGTGTGCGGTCCTATGACAATTCGGGCTAAAGGTGGCTTTGAGTACTTCGTCATTTTTATTGATGACTACTGAAGGTATGGATGCATTTACTTGATGCACCGTAAGTTTGAATGCTTTGAGAAATTCAAAGAATTCAAGGCGGAGGTAGAGAAGCGTCTGGGTAAAAGTATCAAATCACTATGATCCGACCATGGTAGAAAATACCTCTTTGGAGAGTTTAAGGACTACTTGTTATCAGAGGAGATTACATCACAGTTGACTGCACCTGGCATTTCACAGCAAAATCGTGTAGCAGAAAGAAGGAATAGAACTCTTATGGAGATGGTAAGGTCAATGATGAGTTATTCAGGTTTACCACATTCATTTTGGGGACTCGCTTTAGAGACAAAGGATTACATTATGAACATGGTACCTTCTAAGTCAGTACCTTCTACTCCCATAGAATTGTGGACTGAGCGTTAGCCAAGTCTGAAACACATTCAGATTTGGGGGTGTCCAGCACATGTGCTGAAAGGGAACGTAGGTATGTTGGAACCAATGATGGAAGTCTGTTTCTTTGTGGGGTATCCCAAGGGAACGAAGGGTAGTCTATTTTATAATTCTAAGGATCAAAAGATCATTGTTAGCACCAATGCCCAATTCTTGGAAGAGGATTATATTATGGATCACAGGCCCAATAGTAAAATAGTTATGGAAGAACTGAGAGAAAATACCAGTAGAACGGAAGAGGAACCACAAGTAACTGATATTCTATTATCTCGTCGTAGTGGGAGGTTTCTCAGGACAGGTACAAATCAAGAACTGGGTGCAAATGCACAGGGTTCTGGTTTTGCACAGCCTGTTACTGCTAGTACACAGACACAAGTAGTGTCTCGTTGTAGTGGGGGGATTGCTCATCAACCAGATCGGTATATGTTATTGGGAGAGTCATTTGACAAGATCCCGATTGAATTTGATACCGAGCCCTGTAACTATAATGAAGCACTAAAAGACAAAGATGCAGATCTTTGGCAAAGGGCTATGAATTCAGAGATAAAATCTATGTATTCCAATCCGGTCTAGGAATTTGTAGAACCACTCGAAGGGATAAAACCCATTGTATGCAAGTGGATCTACAAGAGGAAGAGAGGAGCAGACGGGAAGGTTAAAACCTTTAAAGCTAGGCTTGTTGCTAAAGGGTTCACTCAGAAAGAAGGAATCGATTATGAGGAAACCTTTTTGCCGGTAGCCATGCTTAAGTCTATCTGGATTCTCTTATCCATTGCCGCACATTTCAATTATGAAATGTGGCAAATGGACGTCATGACAGCGTTCCTCAAACGGAAGTCTTGACGAGTGTATCTATATGATACCACAAGACGGATTCATTGCAAAGGGCTAGGAACACATGTTGTGTAAGCTTAAGAGATCTATTTATGGGCTTAAATAGGTATCGAGGTCTTTGAATACTTGGTTTGATCAAGCTATAAAGTCTTATGGTTTCGATCAAAGTCCGGATGAGTCTTGTGTGTACAAGAAGCATGACAGAAGCGTGGTGATCTTCCTAGCCTTTTATGTAGATGATATCTTGCTCATCGGAAATGATGTTGGGGCATTATCTACTGTTAAATTATGGTTATTTAGAAAATTTGATATGAAGGACTTGGGAGAAGCTAGTCACATCTTTGGCATCAAGCTTGTGCGAAATCGAAAACAAAGGATGTTGGGCTTATCACAAGTAAAGTATATCGATGGTATCCTTGCTCATTTAAGGATGCAAGATTCTAAGAAAGGGTTTCTCCCTTTCAGGCATGGAATTACTCTATCCAAGAATCAGTGTCCTAAGACACTTGATGAAATAGAGAGGATGAAGGCGGTTCCTTATGTTTCGACAGTACGAAACCTTATGTATACTATGCTTTGCAATAGATCCGACATCTGCATTGCCATTGGCATGGTTAGCAAATATCAGTTTAACCTTAGGCATGAGCATTGGACTGCGGTAAAAAAATATAATCATGTACCTAAAAAAGAATAAAGATTATATGTTGGCTTACCAGGAAGACAGTCTAGTTCTTTTGGGTACATAGACTCATATTTCAAGTCAAACATAGAGCTTGGATCAAGAGACAACCTTGTAGATTCTTTACAAAGAGCTTACCAGCTAAGACTTTTGATAGTCATGTAGAGGGCATATGAGTCAGATGTATGGCTGTATAATTTTGAATATAAGTAGGAGATTGTTGGGGTTGGTATACTACAAATCATGTTTTTAGTATTTAATTTTATTTTAATAAATTTAATTTTCTATTTTATGAGAATCTTTATCAGCAATGTATGTATATCATTTCTTTGATATGCATGGATGTCCAATATTCTATATAGTATTTAATCCAGTGTGTAGAGTACAGCTTATATACAGAAGATCAGATTTTAAGTTCTTGCAAAATATAAGTTTTATATTCACAGTTAGATGGAAATAGACATACCATCGATATGACTGTAGCATAGAGTTTTAGTAGGCCTGTCTTGATTACAGGGAACAGATAATAGTATTGTCCATTATTCCGACTCTCTGTGCTAGTACACTTTGTGTGTATTAAATGGGACATTTGGGATAATTAATTTTAGACTGACTATATAAATTAATTCACACTCCAAATTTATTATAAATAGTACTTATCCTCTTAAGCCTGAAATAATTATTGTTTTGCATATATTTAATATTCGTTGTTTTTATTTATTAGAGGGTGCGATCTTATATGGGTCTATATTCCGAGTGAGTAGGATAGCGGTATTATTTATATGGTAAATATTAATCATTGACGGAATTCACGTCCTGTAAGATCAGAATTGACGATACCCCCTTAAGGATTCTTATAAGTTTTGACCGGGTCAAACTCTGCAGGTGGATTTGATTATTTGGCGGTCAAAGTTAAGTGGAAGGGATTAAAGAATATCAAGATGCTGATTAAATTAAATTATCAGTAATTAAATTTAATTGGCGAGTATCAGGAATCTTAACGTGTGGAGAAATGGTAAGCATTTAATAACAGTAGCTCATTGCAAGGTCTTAAGATTATGAATTATAGTGTAATTATAGTTCTTTAGTGGTGTGAACTGTAATTTAGTACTTTATGAAAATTGCAGAAACCGCTGTATGTCTTTCCATAATTGCAAAAATCTCTAGTAGGTGTTTGTGTTCCACTGGAATTCTATCTCATAATTACTCTCATAGTCCTTGCTGTAGCCTTATATATATGCGGGTAGGCTGAACGATTTTTTAATGATTTTATATCATTATTATTATGATATTATTTTTGTCTTTCAGGACTTAAATATATTGGGGTTTCATCGGTACGAGTTTTCGAAGGATCGTAACCCACACTACATTCGAGGATCGCGTAAGAGAATACAGTAGAAGATCTGATTGAAGTTTCAACTCAGAATCAAATCGTAGTTGAAGAATCGATCAACAAGAGGTATTCTTCTAAATTAACTTTGGTTGCACGGGTTTTAATATGATCGTTCAACGTCAAAATTTTTTATCTGGAACCCGTTTCGGCGTTTGTCCATCCAGTTAATTTTTTACCGAAAATTATTTGCAAAAACAATGATCTTGACAAATTTGCCTCCAACACACCTTCACTATCTCACAGCGATGGTGGCGGTGGACGACATCATCACATATAACTGGGGGAAGCTGGCTTGACTACCCTCTACAGTTGTATGAGCACCGCCACCCAGACCTCAGAGCGGAGCACAGGTGGGTACTGGCACATTTGGGAAGTACGTCTTTGTATCTTCTCTTTCTTTCTCTTCTCACTTTCATATCTCCACATCTCTTAAGTTGTACTAATGTTTTTCTTTATCTCTATAGCTCTAGACCTATGAGTTCCTAGGCATGTGCTCACCGTGAATCTGTGCGATGACCCTTCTGTGATCCCTCAGGCGCTTTGTTGGTTAAGGAGATACCGGGACACGAGGCCTGGTGGGAAGGACTTGGATGGCGATTGCTACTTCTTGGATACTCTCACAGCTGATCGGGTATGCCTTTCTTTCATTTCTTGTCTTCATTCACATTCTATGATACACACTGCTTTTTGAAGTGCTTTCATGCCTTGTAGATTCACTGGGACCTCTGGGTTGGCATGGAGGAGCGAGCCGGTAAGGATTTGATGCAGAGCCAGGAGGTTAGCCGGACCCGCGTCTTGCTTGAGCGTCTATCCTGTAGAGAGTGGTATGTTAGCGAGCGTGTGATTCGTCAGTCCTTGGGATACGATCACTTTCGTGCTCCAAGGGCACCTTCGGCTGGGATGCGTCAGGCCAACGCCCTTCATGCAGCTGAGGTTATTCGCGCCATGGTGGGTACCAATGTTACTGCGTTGCTCAAGGGTGAGGATCGTGGCTATTTGGTCTTTGGGTGTGATCTTCGACCTACTTTATGAAGTAATCAATTTCTACAAGAATAAACTCATGCATATTCTTCGATGCTTTGGGTGTGATCTTCCCTATCACGTCAATTCCCCAAACTAAAAATGGCCGTCGTGATGTCATATTGTAAAGATGAGATGATGGTACATGCATGAGGTTTGTGTGAACTTGACATTTTTGGTATCTTCAAACAAATTGGTGACAGTCTATTTCCATTGTCATCGAAAAATATCCTTAGCACAGAATCCTCTTGGCTAGCATTAATCCATTCATATGAGGCCCGCAAACTCCTTTGCAAACCTCCCTCATCAATTTGTGTCCTTCCGTGTTAACACAAAGTTTATTAATCTTTAGATATCCTCTCTTGTATAGTTTTCCCCCACATATCACTAACTGTGCAGCAAGTCTTCTGATAGCTCATTGATCCTTCTTATTGGCTCAACTGGGATACTCTCTCTTCTCAATGAAATTTTAAATGTCGTGGTACTAGGGTAGTCCATCATTGACTTCTTGGGTAGCGACAATATTACTGATTACGAGTGTATTTCTTTATTGAATCTCCAAGGGTTTTGTCTTTATTCTAGGCGGTATGTCTATCATTGATGCTTGAGTAGCCAAGGCATCAGCAAACTTATCCTGCCATCTCAGGACATGAGTGAACACCACACTTTCAAAGCAGGGGATCATTACTTCGAACTCTCGGTGATATTGGATCAACCTCTCTTCATTGACCTTCCATTCTCCTTTGCTTACGTTACGACCAAACTCGAGTCCCCTATAACTTCAAAATTCCTTGCCCTAGTTTTAAGGCTACTTCTAATCTGTCTCAGCAAGCTTCGTACTTAGCCTTATTGTTGGTAACCTCAAAACTTAACTTGTAAGCCAATGAGATGTGGGAATCATCGGGGGTGATTATGAGTATCCCTATCCTGTGCCCATATTGGTTCGAAGCTCCGTCAAAATATAGGGTCCTTAGATCTCTCTCGATTTTCATCACATGTTCATCGTGTTAGAGGCAATGCTACCAAGATCATTGCTTTGTAAATGATTTTTGGTAAAAATTAACTAGACGGACAAACGCCGAAACGGATTTCAGATAAAATTTTTGACATCGAACGATAAAAAATAAACATGTGTAACCAATGTTAATTTAGAAGAATACCTTTTTTTGATCTAGTCTTCAACTATGATTTGATTCCGAGTTGAAACTCCTGTCAGATCTTCTACTGTATTTCCTTACGCGATCCTCAAAAATAGTGTGAGTTACAGACTATCAAGAACTCATACCGGCAGAATCCCGATATCTTTCGTCTTGAAAGACAAAAATATGATATATAATATATGAGATATGATCTATCAATCTCAAACTAGTTCAACCTACTCGCGTATATATAGGGCCACAGTAGGGACCTGAGGAGTAATTATGAGTAAGATTTCTAGTGGAACATAGATACCTACCAGCGGTTTCTGCAATTATGAAAAGACGTAGTGGTTTATGCAATTTTCATAAACACTAAATTACAGTTCACACAACTAAAGAACTGTAATTGCACTCTGACCCATAATCTCAAAATCTTCTTGTATTGAGCTCATGTTATTAAATGCTTACCATTTCTCCTCACGTTAAGATTCCTGAAACCCGCCAATTAAATTTAATTACTGATAATTTAATTTAATCGGCATCTTGATATTCTTTGAGCCCTTCCGCTTAACTTATTTGACCACCAGATAATTAAATCTACCTGTAGGGTTTGGCCCGGTCAAACTTTATAAGCATCCTTAAGGGGGTATCATCAATTTTGATCTTTTAGGACGTAGATTCTGTCAACAATTAATATTTTTCTTATAAATAATACTGCTAACTAACTCACCGGGAGTATAGACCCATATAAGACGCGCTCTCTAATGAATCAAAATAATAAATATTAAATATACGCAAATCAATAATTATTTCAGGATTAAGAGGTTAAGTACTATTCATAATAAACCATGGGGTGTGAATTAATTTATATAGCCAGTACAAAATTAATTACTCCAAATGTCCCGTTCAATACACACAAAGTGTACTAGCACAGAGAGTAGGAATAATAGACGACGTTATTATCTGTTTCTCCTAACCAAAATAGACTTACTAAAACTCTGTGTTACAGTCGTACCGATGGTATATCTATTTTTATCTAAACTGTGAACATAAAACTTATATTTTGCAAGAACCTAAAATCTGATCTTCTGTGTATAAGCCTTACACTACGCACTAGATTAAATACTATAGAGAATATTGAACATCCATGCTTGACAAAGAAATGATATGCATACATTACTCATAAAAGATTCTCATAAAATAGAAAATTAATTTTATTAAAAAATAAAGTTAAATACTAAAAATATGATTTTCAGTATACCAACCTTAATAATCTCCTACTTATACTTAAAATCATGATGCCATACATCTGACTCCCATGCCCTCCACATTACTATCAAAAGTCTTAGCCGGTAAGCTCTTTGTAAAAGATCTGCAAGGTTGTCTCCTGATGCAAGTTCTATGTCTGACTGAAAATCTGAGTCTGTGTACCCCAAAAGGTACTAGACTATCTGCCTGGTAAATCAACATATAATCCTTAGTGCATTTTAGGTACTTGATTATATTTTTTACTGTAGTCCAGTGCTCTCGCCCTGTGTTAGACTGATATCTGCTAACTATGCCAACGACAAAGCAGATGTCGGGTCCAGTGCAAAGCATAGCATACATTAGGCTTCCTACTGCCGAAGCATAAGGAACCGCCTTCATCTTCTCTATCTGATCAAGTGTTTTATGACACTGATCCTTGGATATAATGATTCCATGCCTAAAAGGGAGAAACCCTTTCTTGAAATTCTGCATGCTAAAACAAGTAAGGATATCATTGATATACTTTGCTTGTGATAAGCCCAACATCCTTTGTTTCGATCTCACACAAGTTTAATCCCAAGATGTGACTGGATTCTCCCAAGTCCTTCATATCGAATTGCCAGATAACCATACTTTAACTGTAAATAATGCCCCCACATCGTTTTCGATGAGCAAGATATCGTCTACATAAAATACTAGAAAGATCACCATGCTTCTGTCACGCTTCTTGTACACACATGACTCATTTGGACTTTGATCAAAATCATACGACTTAATGGCTTGATCAAACTGAGTGGTCTTAGACCTCGATGCCAGCTTAAGTCCATAAATAGATCTCTTAAGCTAGCACAACATGTGCTCCTGGCCCTTTGCAATTAATCTGTCTGGTTGTATCATATAGATACACTAGTCAAGACTTTCATTAAGGAAAGCTATCTTGACATCCATTTGCAAGATTTCGTAATCAAAATATGCGGCAATGGATAAGAGAATCTGGATAGACTTAAGCATGGCTACCGGCGAAAAGGTTTCCTAATAGTTGATCCCTTCTTTCTGAGTGAACCCTTTAGCAACAAGCCTAGCTTTGAAGGTTTCAACCTTCCTGTCTTCTCCTCTCTTCCTCTTATAGATCCACTTGCATCCAATGGCTTTTATTCCTTCGCCTTCGGGTGGTTCTATAAGTTCCCAGACCTAATTGGAATACATAGATCCTATCTCTGAATTCATAGCCCTTTGCCAAAGATTTGCATCTTTATCATGTAGTACTTCATTGTAGTTACATGGCTCGGTATCCAACTCTGTCGAAATTCTGTCAAAAGAGGCTCCCAAGAATATATACCGATCACATTGATGAATAATCATCCCACTATGACGAGGCACTATATGTGTCTTTGTACTCGCAGTAATAGGTTGTGCAGAATCTTAACCCTATGCATTAGCACTATGTTCTTGATTTGTAGCTATTTTGATAATCCTCCCATTACAACGAGGTAATGGAATATCAGTGACTTGTGGTTCCTCTTTCGTTCTACTGGTATTTCCTCTAGTTCTTTCAGAATAATTTTGCTATTGGGCCTGTGATCCATAATATAATCTTCTTCCAAGAATCGGGCATTGGTGCTAACAATGACCTTCTAATCTTTATGATTATAAAATAGACCACCCTTCGTTCCCTTGGGATACCACACAAAAAAATAGACTTTCGTCTTCGGTTCCAACTTACCCGTGTTATCTTTCAGCATATGTGCTGGATACACCCAAATCCGAATGTGTTTCAGACTAGACTTACGCCCCCAAAACGACTCAGCAGCTTACAATTCTGTGGGAGTAGAAGGCACTG
The DNA here is from genome assembly GCA_034768845.1 of Heliamphora exappendiculata. NCBI lineage: Eukaryota > Viridiplantae > Streptophyta > Magnoliopsida > Ericales > Sarraceniaceae > Heliamphora > Heliamphora exappendiculata. The sequence continues at coordinate 12,046 of JAOTRH010019187.1, read as the reverse complement.
ACTTAGAAGGTACCGAATTCAGAATGTAAGCTGCTGTTTCTAAAGCGAGTCCCCAAAACGAATCGGGTAAACTTGAATTACTCATCATTGACTTTACCATCTCCATAACAGTCATATTCCTTCTTTCTGCTATACCATTCTGCTGTGGAGTGTCAGGTGCAGTCAACTGGGATGTAATCCCCTTTGATGACAAGTAGTCCTTAAACTCTCCAAAGAGGTATTCTCCACCACGGTCCGATCGTAGTGATTTGATATTTTTATCCAAATGCTTTTCTGCCTTCGCCTTGAATTCTTTGAATTTCTCAAAGAATTCAGACTTACGGTGCATTAGGTAAATGTATCCTTACCTTGAGTAGTCATCAATGAAATTGATAAAGTACTCAAAGCCACCTCTGGTCTGGATTGTCGTAGGACCACACACATCAGAATGAACCACCTCTAACGGTTCTTTAGCTTATAGCCTTTGGCCTAAAAGGGCCTCTTGGTCATCTTACCCTCTAAGCAAGATTCATAGACTGGAAGTGCCTCCACTTCCAATGAACTCAAAGTTTCATATGTTACCACTCTATTTATTCTTTTTAGATTAATATGACCTAATCGTAAGTGCCAAAAAAATATTTTCTTAATTAAATAAGAAAACTTTCTCTTAAATGGTATTATAGATGTATTATTCGTTTCAGTCAGTTACAGTGTAGGAGAGATTTGAGTAATATTATAAAGATCATCCACCAATGTACCTGAACAGATAACCCATTTATTATCTTTAATAATAATAGAATTATTAAAATAAACCAAATATCCGTCTTTAGCCAATCTAGAAACGGAAACTAAATTCCTTCTAATGGCAGGTACATAAAGACAATCTCTCAATATTAAAAATCGATATCTACCAAAACTGAGACTGACATCTCATACTGCAACTGCTGTTACCTTTGTATTATTATCTATATGCAGGTAAATCTCCCCATCACTAAGTTGTCGGGTTTCCTAGAACCCTTGCAATGAATTGCAGACATGATTAGTGGCTCCCGTATCTACACACCAGGTATCGGTAGATAATTCCGCTAAACACGTTTTTATAACCAGTGAACAGAAATTACCCTGTTTGTTCTAACTTCTGAGAAATACTGGACATAAATTTTTCCAGTGCCGGGTCTAGTTGCGGTGAAAACATCTCCCTTTCGACTTTTTTACACTAGTCCATGGTCCACTAACTATCTTGGAAAATGTGTCTCCATTTTTCTGAACATTTTTCTTTTTCATGCCTTTCGGCCTAGAGGAAGAACCTTTTTCAGAAACAAACACATTTTTTGATATTGAAAGAATACCATTTGTAGTTAAAACAATATCCAAGTAACATTTTCAGTTAACAAAATTTGGTCCCGTAAGTTTATTTTTTTTGAGTATTGAAACGAGTGGCTTGAAATCTATTTTAATTCAGAGAGTCACATAATTAAAATACCGTTAATTATGATGAGCAAAAGTTCGAATTCATTTTAATTTGATTCCCTCTATTATTTTAAAATTAATTCAACAACAGCCTGATAAACTGAGAGTAGGATGCCTTGTTGGGAGGACGTCTACTATCCTTCATAAGACCAGACATGCTACTTTCTTTTAATCTTATTATCTAGTCAACTGACCATGCCAAGTAAAATTAAACAGCTGACATAGTTTCGGTCCAGTATATAATAGCAGTGACTCAGTTAGAGAGGGATACTATTATATACAGCTAAGTGTTAACCATCACCTAATTCCAAATTAATCATTTTGCAATGAACCCTTCAGTTAGAGAAGTGATCTACACTAGCAATTACCTAGAATTATTCATAAAGGAGATTTGTACTAGCGATATCACAATTAATCTGTCCGTTGGGGAGGAATGCCTTACTGCCGACACGCATGGTTTAATTGCATCGCTTACAAACTGGTGATGGAGACCGTGAGATTTATCTGTGAATAAATTTTCTCTCCCACTGAGATTTTTAAAATATTTTTTAGGGTTATAAAAATTCGTTTAATTAAAATAAATTTATTAATTTTAAAACCACACGATCTGAAATAATCAAACATCTTCTCGTGTACACGATTGTAAAGATTCTGATTTATCAAACCATCTTTTCGTGTTTAAATGCGTAACAAATAAAATTTAATAAATATACAGTTTTATCTCTAACTTTTCAGTTAATGTAGTGATTAAAGGTATTTATTTATTTTATTTTTTATTTTATATTTTTCAAAAAATAATAATTTATTTCGATTAAACATATTTTTATTTAATTAATTTAAAATTCAGAATTAATTTTCACATTTTTTTAAGATATTCTATTTAAAAAAAATATTTTAAACATGATATTTTGTAAAAAATAAAATATCTAAAGTTTTTTCATTTAATTAAAGTTAACGGGATAAAACCAATAGTTTTCATCAACGCAGTTAATATATAAAAATAAATTAAATGCAAGATAAATATAAATATTTCAATTTTATGATCCAATTAAAACTCTAGAGAAATTCTATCTCCTGTTAAAGATGAACTTCTAATCTTTCAATTGTTGTCGAAAGCTGCTTTGGATAAAACATCGCTGCTGCGCCACCTTTTGATTTGGAAACTGCTGTTTTGAAAAAAAAAACTTTGCTGCCGAAACAGCCTTGTTTGGGACGCCTGGAATGCTTCACTGTTAGTTTAGGAAACAAACTACTTGAGATGAAAAACCGCTTCAGCGTTAAGCGCTGCTTCAGCACCGAAACAATGCTGCGTTTTGCAAAATCGCAGCAGTTTCTTGCTGCGCCACTGAGTTTCGGAATTGCCGCAGCTTTACTTGGATTGTGCCGTGTGGCCCTGGCATCATGGAAATCACTGAAACAGTGTTAGCGCATATATACAAAAGTGGGATCCACATGGGTTTTTATTCTAAGCCAAACAGTGAAACCGAATTGCGCCTGTTTAAAAACAGCTAGCTGTTTGCTGTTTTGGAGTTACACCGCGTTTGGGAATTGCTTGTGCCGCTGAAGTGGTAGAAAACAGCATGGTATTTCACTTGATCTTCAATTGGACAACAGCGTTGCTGTTGTTTGGAATTGCTTCAAAGATGCCGTAACAGTCTGCTTGGAAAACAGCGCTGTTTGGCGCTGGCTTTTTGGGAATTACTACTTCATGAAACTGCTGTTGTGAAAACAGCCTTTAGGCGCCGTTTCGCGAACCGTTTGGAAACTGCCGCAGCCTTTTTTTTATTATTATTTATTTTATCCAAAAACAATAAAGAACAGTTGTTGTGTTCGGAAAACCGCTGCTTAATCCATGATTCCCCAAGCCGTGTTCTTCGACTGTTCTTCATTCCTACTTTTTTTTTTGATAACATAAAATTAAAAAAAAATATAAGAACTAGAAATCGAAAAAAAATAATTTTTACATTGATCCTATGTCTCCGTAGAATTTACAATCAATTAATCTATCACGGTCAACCCCCGTAATTAAAAATAATAATTAAATCATCATTCACACATTTAATTAAATATGAAAATAAAGAATGATAATAAAATCGAGATTAGAACCCCTGCAAAACAAAGTTAGGAACAGTTCTAAATCTATCCGGCCTTGATAACCGTAAACAAAAAACAAAATGGTTCTGAAACCAACTTGTTAGAGGCAATACTGACAAGATCATTATTTTTGAAAACGATTTTTGGTAAAAATTAACTAGACGGGCAAACGCCGTAACGGGCTGTAGATAAAAATTTTAACGCCGAACGATAAAAAATAAACCCGTGCAATCAAAGTTAATTTAGAAGAATACATATTGTCGACCTAGTCTTCAACTATGATTTGATTCCGAGTTGAAACTCCTATCAGATCTTCTACCGTATTTTCTTACGCGATCCTCAAACGTAGTATGAGCTACGGGCTATCGCGAACTCATACCGACAAAATCCTGATATCTTTCGTCTTGAAAGACAAAAATATGATAAATGATATATGAGATATGATATATCAATCTCAAACTGGTTCAGCCTACCCGCGTATATATAGGGGTACAATAGGGACCTGGTGAGTAATTATGAGTAAGACTTCTAGTGGAACACAGATACCTACCAGTAGTTTCTGCAATTATGAAAAGATGGGGCGGTTTCTATAATTTTCATAAAATACTGAATCACAGTTCACACAATTAAAGAACTGTAATTGCACTCTAACCCATAATCTCAAGGCCATTATGCATTGAGCTCATGTTATTAAATGCTTACCATTTCTCATCACGTTAAGTTTCCTGATACCCGCAAATTAAATTTAATTACTGATAATTTAATTTAATCGACATTTTGATATTCCTTAAGCCCTTCCTCTTAACTTATTTGACCACCGGATAATTAAATCTTTCTATAGGGTTTGGCTCAATCAAAACTTATAAACATCCTTAAGGGGGTATCGTCAATCTCGATCTTTCGGGACATAGATTCCGTCAATAATTAATATTTGATATATAAATAATACCACTATCCAACTCACCAGGAGTATAGATTCATATAAGATCGCACCCTTTAATGAATCAAAACAACAAATATTAAATATACGCAAATTAATAATTATTTCAAGATTAAGAGGATAAGTACTATTCATAATAACCTTGATATGTGAATTAATTTATACAGTCAGTACAAAATTAATTACTCCAAATGTCCCGTTCAATACACACAGAGTGTACTAGCAAAGAGAGTCAGAACAATAGACGACGCTATTATTTGTTCCCCATAACCAAGTCAGGCCTACCAAAATTCTGTACTACAGTCGTACCGATGGTATATCAATTTTTATCTAAACTATGAACATAAAACTTATATTCTATAAGAACCTAAAATCTGATCTTCTGTGTGTAAGTCTCTACACACCAGATTAAATACTATACAGAATATTGGACATCCATACATAACAAATAAATGATATGCATACATTGCTCATAAAAATTTTCATAAAATAGAAATTTAATTTTATTAAAAAATAAAATTAAATACTAAAAACATGATTTTTAGTATACCCCCTAACATATCGAAAAACTCAAAGAAATAATTATTTCAGGATTAAGAGGATAAGTACTTTTCATAATAACTTTGAGCTGTAAATTAATTTATACAGTCAGTACAAAATTAATTACCTCAAATGTCCCGTTCAATACGCACAAAGTGTACTAGCACAGAGAGTTGGAACAATAGACGACGCTATTATTTGTTCCTCGTAACCAAGACAGGCCTACCAAAATTCTGTGGTACAATCGTACCGATGGTATGCCAATTTTAATCTAAACTATGAATATAAAACTTATATTTTATAAGAACCTAAAATTTGATCTTCTGTGTGTAAATCGTACTCTACACACCAGATTAAATACTATACAGAATATTAGACATCCATGCATAACAAAGAAATGATATGCATATATTGCTCATAAAGATTCTCATAAAATAAAAAATTAATTTTATTAAAAAATAAAATTTAATACTAAAAATATGGTTTTCAGTCTACCAACCCTAACACATCGGGAAACTCAAACTCGGGTTCTTCTTCCCCTTTAATAGGATGGTCGGCCAAGAACATTACAATGGCTCTCCCTTTTACTGATTTCCTTATGACATACTACAAATCAAACTTTCCTATTAATGCTGGCTTCTCGAAGAGGTACTTGAGCGGGTCCATTCTTGAGATTAAAACAACTCGGTATGCCAGAATGTAATGACATAACTTCTTGGATGCCCAAACTAGCACACAGCATGTCTTTTCCAAACGCGTATACTGACGTTCACAATATGTCATCTTCTTGCTTAAGTAGTAGATAGCACTTTCTACCTTGGCTTCATCTTCTTGAGCGAGCATACATCCCATTGCTGAATCGGTCATGGACAGATACAGTATCAAAGGATTACCTGGTTCTGGTGGCGACAAAACTTGAGGATTTTGTAGGTACTGTCATATGACATCGAAATTGTCTTGGCATTGCTGATCGCATTGAATATTGGTCCTCTTCTGCAAGAGTCGAAACAGAGGTTCGCAGGTAGTAGTTAACTTGGCTATAAATCGACTGATGAACTGAATCCTTCCCAAAAAGCTCCTTTTGTCTTTTTAGTTCTCGGGTGAGACATTTCAAGGATAGGCTTGATTTTTGATGGATCAGCTTTTATACCTCGTCGTGTGATTATAAATCCAAGCATTTTCCCTGCTGTTACTCCAAAAGCACACTTTTGTGGGTTCAAACGCATTCTGTACTTTCTTATCCATTCGAAGAATTTTCTCAGTGCGATGACGTGCCCTTCTTTGGTCTTGAACTTCACGATCATGTCGTCCACATATACCTCTACTTCCTTGTGTATCATGTCATGCAACAACGTGGTTGCAGCCCTTTGGTAGGTTAGTCCCGCGTTCTTCAGCTCAAACGGCATGACCCTATGGTTCTCCAAGGCGTTGTGAAGGTAGTCTTCTCCTGATCCCCCAGCGCCATCAAATTCTGGTTGTAACCCAAAAATCCATCCATAAAAGATAAGAACGCATTCCTGGTAGTGGTATCTACCAACGCATCTATGTGGGGGTAAGGAAAGTCATCCTTAGGACTAGCTCTATTAAGATCTTTGAAGTCGACACACACTCGGATTCTCCCGTCTTTCTTTGGTACTAGGACGATGTTAACAACCCACTTTAGGTATTCTGTGACCAAAAGAAATCTAGCGTCTATCGGCTTGGTGACTTCCTCCTTAATCTTAAGGGCCCAGTCCGGCTTGATTCTTTTAAGCTCCTACTTGACGGGCTTGGCACCCGGGTAAAGAGGAATTTGGTATTGTACGATATTTGGTAATATTCCAGGCATATCTTCATGGAACGACGCAAAAATATCTTTAAATTCTTTTAATAAAAAGATTAATTGCTAACGTTCCTCCGAAGAGAGCATAGAACCAACCTGAACTAATTGTGGATCTCTTTGATTATTAAGATTTATTAAAATAGTTTCTTCCATTACAGGTTTGACTCGCATTTCTTCTTCCTTTCAATTAAAAGTTTTAATTCTTAGGGGATATCCTCCTCGAATTTGTTAAAATTTTTAGAATCCACACAAAATATTTGAGGCATAGCGAAGTAAGAAAAGTCTAAATTCTTTTGATTAATCTCATTAGGGGCTACAACTTGGGACTCAAAACAAAAGGGGCTCAGGATGCTAATAGGTGCATTCCCGGCAGACTTGTCATTACAGACACTGTTTACAGACTCGATTAAAATAAGCTCAACAAACTCGAATTTTAACTCAATTTCTACATCATGCATATGAAAAGACTCGATGGACTGATTCTTTTGCATCTCAGCAGCATCCATGACAAGCGTAGTGTAATCCACAGGCATGTTGGCATTCATCATCAGCACGTCCTCGTCTTCTTTGTTACCTATACGCACTCGGGCCATCTCTTCATCGAAGAAAGAACCCAGATCTCCTTCTTCACAATAAACTGCCAAGTCTGTTGGCACCTTTTCAGTGAAACCCATCTACCATATTTCTACTTCCTCTTTACTGTCAGACAGTCAGTGGTTGAAAAAAATTTCCAACCCTGACAACTTCTGGTTAGTTATTTCCTCGATCCAAGGCTCGAAAAATTCGTAGTAAGGGAATTCATCTCCCTACTTGATGAAACGCCCATTCAATGTTAGCCGTACTCTCCCATCCTCGAATCTCTTGACTCTGGCTTGTATTCGAGTCCATATCTATGTTGATTGTGGTACACGGGAATTGGCTCTGAGATTCCTTGCAGATTATTACCAAGTCCCATCCCTAGAAAGTAGGGCACTCCTTTCATCATTGCCACTACCCTTGAGTTCACGTAGTTTTCCTCTTCGTTCATTAGAACATTCACAACCTTGGTCTCATCAAAGTCAAACCCATTGAGAAGAAGCTCTTCTTCCCCATGTTTAATTTCAACGAGCGGGGTGGGGTCATTGAGCGGGGTTGGCAGGCCAGTTTCCCCCAGAATGGTGACAACTTCCCCTTCCTTAATCAACTTAACTTTTTGGTGCAGGGTCGACAGAACTGCTCTGATTCCCATGTCATGTAGCCCGAGCCTTCCTAGCAGCAGGATGAATGACGCTGGCACATTAAGAACATGGAATTCTATCTCACTCTCCAGCGGTCCCACTATCACTGCAAATGTTACTAGCCCCAGAACATCCCTTCACGTGTTGTCATACGCTTGTAATATCCTTACGCACTTGGCTTGAAATATTATGTCTTCAACCCCAAGCAGTAAACAGTTCGTAATGGGTATACATTCGGCACAGAACCGTTGTCAACCAAGATGACCGACACCTACTTCCCCAAACACTGGGCAGTCAAATGCAGCGGCTTGTTGTGGGACCGCCCCTCTAACTGAAAATCCTTGTCACTAAAGGCAATTACGTTGGGCTGCTTATCTGGTACCAACATTCCAACCAACTAATCAGGGGAACATCGAACAGAATGTCTATGATGTTCAGAGCTTTCGATATTGCTTGCCGGTGCTTATGAGAAGCCACGAATAATCCCCAAATGCTTACATTTGCTTGTGTCTTCCTGAGCCATTTTAAAACCACGTCTTCCTCTTTGCTATTCTATTTTTCTCCTTGTTTCCTTGATTCTTTTATACCCCTACTCGGTTGCCCCTTCCCTAGTTGAGCGGGCTTGAAATGCCTCATACTTCTCGTCAGATGCTCTACTTGTTCTTCGGGATCCCACATGCCTTTAAACTGATCAGTTACTTCTCTTACTTTGGTTAGTGGATGTCTTTCTTCTCAGAATATCCAAAAACCATCTACTTTCATCTTTCCTTGACTATCTTCCTTTCTATCTTTTCCAACTCCCCAGAGATCTTCTTCGATTTCCATCACGTTTTATGCAAACCAATGGGATTTTTCGTCGATACTGGTCTCTATCTCGAAGAGCTAAGGCAGTGATGTTAGGGTTGGTATACTGAAAATCATGATTTTAGTATTTAATTTTATTTTAATAAAATTAGTTTTTTATTTTATGAGAATCATTTTGAGCAATGTATGTATATCATTTATTTGTTATGTATGGATGTCCGATATTCTGTATAGTATTTAATCTGGTGTGTAGAGTACGGCTTACACATAGAAGACCAAATTTTAGGTTCTTGCAAAATATAAGTTTTATGTTCACAGGTTAGATGAAAATTGACATACCGTCGGTACGAATGTGGCACAGAGTTTTAGTAGGTCTGTCTTGGTTACGAGGAACATATAATAGCGTCGTCTATTGTTCCGACTCTCTGTGCCAGTACCCTTTGTGTGTACTGAACGAGACATTTGGGGTAATTAATTTAGTATTGACTACTGACTATATAAATTAATTTATACCCCAAGATTATTATGAATAGTGCTTATCCTCTTAATCCTGAAATAATTAATGATTGGCATATATTTAATATTCGTTGTTTTGATTCATTAGAGGGTGCAATCTTATATGGGTCTATATTCCCGGTGAGTTGAATAGCGATATTATTTATATGGTAAATATTAATTATTCACAGAATTTACGTCCCCAAAGATCGGGATTGACGATATCTCCTTAAAGATGCTTATAAGTTTTGATCGGGCCAAACCCTGCAGGTGGATTTAATTATCCGACGGTCAAATAAGTTAAGTGGAAGGGCTTAAGGAATATAAAGATACCGATTAAATTAAATTGTCAGTAATTAAATTTAATTGGCGGGTATCGGGAATCTTAACGTAGGGAGAAATGGTAAGCATTTAATAACATGAGCTCAATGCAAGAAGGTATTGAGATTATGGGTCAGAGTTCAATTATAGTTCTTTAGTGGTGTGAACTGTAATTCAGTATTTTATAAAATTTGCAAAAACCGCTGCAACTTTTCATAATTATAGAAATCACCCGTAGATATCTGTGTTCCACTGGAAGTCTTACTCATAATTACTCCCGAGGTCCCTGCTGTAACCCTATATATATGCGGGTAGGCTGAACGAGTTGAGATTGATTTTTATATCATTCTTGATATATTATTTTTGTCTTTCAAGACTTAAAAAATATATCAGGATTATGCCAATCCAAGTTCTCGAAAGATCGTAGCCCACACTACATTCGAGGATCGCATAAGGAAATACGGTAGAAGATTTGACTGGAGCTTTAACTCGGAATCAAATCATAGTTGAAGATTAGATCGACAAGAGGTATTCTTCTAAATTAACTTTAGTTGCACGAGTTTATTTTTGATCATTCGATGTCAAAATTTTTATTTGGAGCACGTTTCGGCTTTTACCCGTCCAGTTTATTTTTAAACCGAAAATCGTTTTACAAAAATAATAATCTTGGCAGTATTGCCTCCAACAAATTGGTATCAGAGTCGTTTTGTTTTTTGTTACGATTATCGGGGCCGGGTAGATTTAGAACTGTGTTAACTTTGTTTTGCAAGCTTTCTAATCCCGATTTTATGATCATCTATTATTTTCATGTTTGATTGAATGCGTTGATGATGATTAATTAATTTTTTTTAACCATAGGAATTGACCGTGTTAGATTAATTATTTTTAGATCGAATGTGAGCCTACGGGACATAAGTTTCGAAGTAAAATAATTTTATGTTCTTTAAGGTTTTTTTTCTAGTTTATTAGAAAGAAAAATAAGAACAGGTATGGCGGCAACCGGCGGTGGATGGTGGCGTCAACCGGCGGTAGTTTCGGTGGTTTTTTGCCACGGAAAAGATTTTTTATTGTTTTGCAATATTTTTTTTTTTTCTCCAGAATTTTTTCCTGGTTAAAAAAAAAAGGAAGATAGCAATCCGCCACAGCAAAAAGCTGTGCAAAGAGAAGCGCCAAATAGCGCCCAATCAATGGGGTTGTTTTCGGCACAGCAGGGCTGTTTCGGCAAAAGGCACTCCGATGGTTTCCAAACGGCAATTTTTTTTCCATGCAAACAGTGCACGGTTCCCAAGCTTCAGAGCAATTCCCAACAGTGGTTGATGGACGGTTCAGATTTAATGGAGTTGGGAAGAAAGAAAACTGGAGCAATATCCTATTCAGCGGCGCAAACGATGCAATAGACTGAGGCGCCGGTTTATCACCACAGAAGCGGCAATTCCCATAACAATGGTGCACGGTTGCGCCTCAGAAATTCCAACCGGCGGTTTCAACACTGTTGCGCCTCAAAAGCCGGCAGTTTCTTATCACAAGCAGGCTTCAAGCGCTATTTTTCCAAGCTGCTACGGTTTCCAGCAAGCGTCAAACGTGGCGCAAGCAAACACAAAATTCGGCAGTTTCCAAACTTTGGGCGGCTGTTTGGAGTAATTCCAGGGTGCTTGGATGGAGCTAAATTTGATTTGTTTTATCATATAAAATTAAAGAGTACAGAAAGTTACAAGAGACTGAAACTCTTTAGAGTTTCAATTGGATCATAAAATCGGGATTTGTATTTATCTTGTAATTAATTTAATTTATTTTATTTTATATTTTAATTGCGTAGATGAGATATATATTCGTTTTATTTTTTCTGTTTATTTAATTAATTTGAAAATTTAGTTTTAATTAAAATATTTTGTAATAAAAAATAAAATTAAGTTTTTTTTAATTAATTATTTTTAATTAAATAAAAAAACTTTAGATATTTTATTTTTTACAAAATATCACGTTTATAGATAATTTTTTTAAAATTGGATATCTTGAAAAAAAAATGTGTGAATAAATTTTGAATTTTGAATTAATTAAATAGAAAAATGTTTAGTCAAAATAAATTATTATTTTTCAGAAAATATGAAATAAAAAATAAAATAAATAAATTCCTTTAATCACTACCTTAGCTGAAAAGTTGGATGAAAAACTGTGTATTTATTAAATTTTATTTGTTACGCATTTAAACACGAAAAGATAGTTTGATAAACTAGAATCTTTAGAATCGTATACACGGAAAGATGTTTGATTCTTTCAGATTGTTTGACTTTCGAAATTAATAAATTTATTTTAATTAAATAAATTTTTATAACTCTAAAAAATGTTTTAAAAATCTAAGTGGGA
>JAOTRH010019167.1:0-22282 GCA_034768845.1 Heliamphora exappendiculata | reverse complement strand
TCTGTGTGCAAGTCGTACTCTACACACTAGATTAAATACTATACAGAATATCGAACATCCATGCATAACATTAAAAAAATAATACACATACATTGCACATAAAGATTCTCATAAAATAGAAAATTAATTTTATTAAAATTAAATTAAATATTAAAAATATGATTTTTAGTATACCAACCCCAACAATCTCCCACTTATACTCAAAATTATACTGTCATACATCTGACTCCCATGCCCTCTACATGACAATTAAAAGTCATAGCTGGTAAGCTCTTTGTAAAAGATCTGCAAGGTTGTCTCTTGACATAAGCTCTATGTCTGACTGAAAATCTAAGTCTATGTACTCCAAAAGTACTAGACTGTCTGCCTGGTAAACTAGCATATAATTTTTAATCCTTTTTAGGTACTTGAATATATTTTTTACCGTAATTCAATGCCCCTACCGTAGATTAGACTGATATTTGCCATCCATGCCAACAGCAAAGCAGATGTCGGGTCTAGTGCAAAGCATAGCATACACGAAGCTTCCTACTGCCGAAGCATACAGAACTGTCTTCATCTTCTTTATCTCATCAAGTGTCTTAGGACACTGATTCTTGGATAGAGTGATTCTATGCCTGAAAGGGAGAAACCCTTTCTTGGAATCCTACAAGCTAAAACGAACAAGGATATCATCAATATACTTTGCTTGTGATAAGCTCAACATTCTTTGTTTTCGATATCGCACAAGCCTGATCCCAAGGATGTGACTAGCTTCTCTCAAGTCCTTCATATCGAACTATCCAAATAACTATACTTTAACCGTAGATAAGGCCCCCATATCATTTTTGATGAGCAAGCTATCATCTACATAAAGTACTAGAAAGATCACCATGCTTTCATCACGCTTCTTATACACATAGGACTCATATGGACTTTGATCAAAACCGTAAGACTTAATAGCTTGATCAAATCGAGTGTTCCAAGAACTCGATACCTGTTTAAGTCCATAAATAGATCTCCTAAGCTTACATAACATGTGGTACTGGCCCTTTGCAATGAATCCGTCTGGTTGTATCATATATATATATACCGTAAGACTTATCCATTGCTGCTCATCTCGACTACGAGATTTGGCAAATAGACGTAATGCAGCCAGACGGGTTCATAGCAAAGGGCCAGGATCACATGATGTGCAAGCTTAAGAAATCTATTTATGGGCTTAAGCAAGCATCAAGGTCTTGGAACATCGACGGAACTGGAGATTCCCGAATTCATCTGTTATATCCATCTTACTAAACAATGTCTCCATGTTGATGCCATCTAGAGGCTATCGGGACTGGAGATTTTCTTCAATCACAAACTGTCTCATTTAGAAGAGAAGGAAGTCACAAAAAATAAGGAAGAAAGAAAGGCTCGAGAGGATAAAGACTGGGCTGATCAACTAGATGGCATCAACATGGAGACATTGTTTAGTATGATGGATATAACAGATCAATACTACCTGATGATGGGATGTGGTGGGTCAACTGATTACACTGATTTGATTGTCGATGTGGCTGCCAAAGAAGTTAAAAATTGGACCTTAGAGTCCCTTGCTTCGTATGATGTTGGTTTTGAGTCCGAATCTATTATGCAAGAGTCTGTCTTTCCCTTTAATAAGCTGGATGTTGAGTTGGAGGGCGCATATGTCTGTGCATCTTCTTCTGCTGCTTTTGATCTTGTAATTTTGTTTCTCAATATCAATGAAATGAACAAGATTTCTAGTTACTCTGCTTTATTTGATTTATTTTATATGCTTTCTCACGATTTTGAATTCAACGGGGATGTCCTCAAAGAAATAAAAATTTTAATAAAAAGAGAAGAAAAAATACACGCTCAACCTATAATTAAAGAAACTTTGTCAATTAATCTGGGTAATGAAATTAATCCACAAATTATGCAAATCGGGTCTTCGTTATCTTTAGTTGAACGAGAGCAATTAAAAACTTTATTAAAAGAATTTAAAAACGACTTTGCATGGTCTTACGTGGATATGCTCGGTATTGATCCTGATATTGTCCAATACCATATCCCTTTGTATCCTAATGCTAAATTAGTCAAATAGAAATTGAGACAGATACGGCCAGAATGGGATCTAAAGATCAAAAAAGAAGTTACCAAGTAGAACAGTGCTGGATTTCTGATGGTAACCGAGTATCCAAAATGGGTGGTCAACATTGTTCCGATTCTAAAGAAAGACGAACACATCTAAGTGTGTGTGGATTTCTGGGATCTCAACAAGGCCAGCTCGAAAAATGATTTCTCATTGCCACATTGACGTTTTGGTAGACAACACAACATGGCATACTTTATTATCATTCATGGATGGTTTCTTTGGGTACAATTAGATCCTAATGGACCCTGCAGACAGAAAAAAGTCATTCACTACACCTTGAGGCACTTATTGTTATTGTGTGATGACATTTAGTTTGAAGAATGCAGGGATAACCTATCAAAGGGCTGCCACTACTTTCCTGCATGACATGACACACAAGGAAGTCGAGGTGTATGTGGATGATATGATAGTGAACTCCAAGGATCGAGATGGCCACATTATAGCATTATAGAAGTTCTTTGAAAGAATTAGAAAATACAATATGCGACTCAACCCACAAAAATGTGCCTTCGGAGTCATCGCTGGGAAGATGCTAGGATTCTTAACCACTCAATGGGGTATCGAGGTCAATCCTTCTAAGATCAAGGTAATCCTAGGAATGCCTCCTCCAAAGAATGAACGGGAAGTCAGAGGGTTTCTAGGAAAGATATATTTTATCATTCGGTTCATAGCAAACCTAGCAACCACATGTGAGCCATTGTTCCGTTTGCTAAAGAAAGGAGTCAAGTTTGAGTGGGATTAGAAATACCAAGATGCCTTCGAAGTTGTGCGTTAGTACTTGCAAAACCCACCTGTTCTGTCTCTTCCCGTGCTTGATAGGCCACTGATTCTCTATTTGTTAATGATTGACTCGGCTATGGGATGCATGTTGGCATAAGAAAGAGAAATTGAAATCGAGAAGGCAGTCTACTACCTAAGTAAGAAGATGGGTCAGAAATACGGTATACACCACTAGAAAAGACAAATTAGGCTTTGGTTTGGGCCTCCCAAAAACTAAGGCATTACATTCTTTATTTCACAGTAAATGTAATTTCCCGAATGGACCTGTTAAAATACTTATTTGTGAAGCCAGCAGTAACAAGAGGGCTAGCCCATTGGTTATTGTTACTGTCAAAATTTGATCCCAGGTACGTCACCTGGAAGTCAGTCAAAGACATAGCAGTAGCAAAATTTCTAGCAGATAAACCAGTTGAGGGATATGAAGACGTAGAATTCTAGTTCCCTGATGAATAGTTGATGGGAGTCAAGGACGACAAGTGGACTCTGTATATTGATGGCGCATTTAATCAGTATGGCTATGGAATAAGAGTTCTCCTTGTCACTCCTGATGAATCACATGTTCCTCTATCCCTGAAGTTCAATTTTGAAGTTACTAACAATCAAGCTAAGTATGAAGCATGTTTACCTAGGTTAGAGGCAGCCCTAAAACTAGGGGCAAAGAAAATAAAAGTCATTGGGGACTTAGCATTGGTGGTCTCATAGGCAAGAGGAGAATATAAGGTTAAGGACGTAATGTTAATTCTCTATCATCAAGAGCTGAAAAAGCTGATACCATCCTTTGAATAAGTGGTTTTCACTCGTATTTCAAGATTGCATAACAAGTTTTCCGATGCACTTGCTACTCTAGCATCAATGATTGATACACCACCCGGGGTTAAGATGAAGCCATTGATAATCGAGCAGAAGAGAAAACTAGCATACTAGATGACAGCCGCAATCGAGGAAATCATTGATGAGCTCCCTTGGTACTTTGACATTCAGACTTTTGTGAAAAAATGAGAATATCCCAAGTTTACTAGCAAAAAGGACAAACGGGCATGAGTTCATTTTTGTGGCCATCGACTACTTTACCAAGTGGGTGGAAGTTGCTTCCTACTCATATTGAAAGTCTCTAACGTCACCAAGTTTATCAAACAGATGATTATTTGTTGGTACGGGATTCCTCATGAGGTTATCTCAGATAATGGCTCGCACTTCCAAAGTGAGGTCTTGGACCTGTTTAAAGAATATCGAATAGTAGCCTACAAGTCGTCACCATACCAGCCACAGACCAACGGGGCAGTCGAAGCAGCAAACAATAATGTAAAGAAGATTCTATAAAAGATGATAAACTCACATAAAGATTGGCCGAAATACCTACCGTTTGCATTATGGGAAACAGGACATCGATTAGAGCTTCAACAAGAACCACGCCTTATTCTTTAGTGTATGGGATGGAGGCTGTGTTGCCCATTGAGGTGGAAATCCCTTTACTAAAAGTAGTAGCTGATGCTAGAATTCCAAAGACAGAATGGCAGAGAAATCAGATGGAAGAGCTGCTATTGCTTGATGAAAAAAGGTTGCAAGCTTTATTTCACATACAAGGGTACCAGAGAAAGATAGCCTAAGCATTCAACGAGAAGGTTAAGGCTCAGGATCTCAGAGAAGATAATGTAATTTTTAAAGAAATCAGGGCTCCCATCTTTGACCCAAGGGGCATGTTCAAGCCAAATTGGTCCAGTTAGTTTTTGATCAAAACCATTATGACCGGTGGTGCAGTAATTATCATATATTTGGATAAAAATACGTTCTCCACTCCAATCAACCTGGACTAGCTCAAGAAATACTATCCTTGAGAGAAAAATAAAATAAAATAAAAACTCGCTGAGTTAAAAATCGAAAAGGTGACTCAGGTAAAAGTTAGAACAGCCCGCAAGGCTGAAGATTCGAAAGGGCGACATTGCAAAAGTTAGAGCACAACAAAAGAAGAGTATTAATACCCGAGATTAACCTAGCCCAAATTACATTAGGGCCTGGTTCCACTTTCTTGGGATACGTAGGTAGCTTCTTTTAAGAAGTCTGGCCACATTCTTTGTTTTAGCCACTCTGAATTCAAGTAATGATCAATGTAAATTTATCTTTAGGTTTCAATAATGAAGTCGTTTAATTGCAAAAATCAATTTTTTTTGAATAACTTGGAACCTTTTCAACATAAAGTGGAATGCTTCATTTTCAACATCAGTTACAAGGTTTTGAAAAAAGGGGTGGGCGCGCAAGTCCCAAACTCTAAATAAAATAAGGAAAACTATAAAATCTCAAAAACGAAGCAAGTTTCACAAATCTTCCTCCTCTTTGCTGCTTGTTTTTCTTTCTCGTTGTCTCGTTTCTCTCTATCTTGGACCAGCCATGCCTTGTACTCGTCAGAAAGTTTTGGGCACTATAGCTCTTACATCTCTATCAGTGAACGAGATGGTCAAGCCTCCTAATATCTCGCCAAAAATGGAGCGTGTAGTGAAGATGAGTACAGACGACCTCGAGCACCATGAAATATGATTTAACTGCGACCGAACTGTCATATGATCCGGTGTGGGTAATAGAAAGTGTACTGACGAAAACCAATCAGTAAGACGCCAGGATTATCCATAATAGTCAAGGTCATAGTAGGGATCCACCACAAGGAACACAGCCAAGTAATGTTTGTGCCTGTCACAGAAGAGAGATACTGTCGCCAAGCTGTTTTAGTGCTACATATCTGATAATAGGGGCAATAGATTAAAGCAGCAGCACTGTACCTATCTGTGGGTGGTTTCTGTATAAGGTTCATCTTCTCTATTAGCCAGGTCTATAACAGAGATTAAAAAGGTGAAGACAAAGATAAATCAGTACGAGGAAAGCTGTGCAAGGAAATAAAGCAAAGAAGAGAAGATTGGAAAGGAGTCTCAATTTTGCAAAGATGACCAACAAGGATTATGAGATGGACAAAGGATATGATAATGAGTCCTTGAAACCCGAACCTGAACTAAATGAAGGGGTAGAAGGAGACGATCGGGGAACTGAGAGGGCATTCTCGAAAAACTTCAAAGCATATGACAAAATATGAGTATGGACGAATTTTAGATACAGTTTGGCATAAACGCATCTGTTATGGTTGAGTTAGGATGAAATGGACCCCCTTGAGGGCGCAATAGAAGACCCGGGTAGTGGATGAATTGATCGTTGAAGACTCGTGAAAAAGCCGATGAGGAATACAAGATGGGCGAAAGATATAATGATGAACCCTTGAAACCCGAACCTGAACTGGATGAAGGGGTAGAAGTGAACCAGCCAGGGAGCTAAGAGGGCGACCTCGGAAGCCATCAAAATATATGATAAAATATGAGCGTGCAAGAATTTTGGATACAATTTGGCATGTGGGAGGCGGTTAAAGTGCAACATGCTCATTCGACGGAGAGACATTGGGTGGAATTGATCCACTTGAGATTGCAACGAAGGAACTCCGACAGAGGAAGATACCCTTCACGATTCATCATTCCTTGCTTGATGGAAGTTGTGAGGAGTAGAGAATAGATGAATTGATCGTCAAAGACTCATGGAAAAGGCAAGTGAGAGACAACTATTGAAGACAGTGTGTTTTTAGCCAATAATGTGAAAGGTATTGAGTGTACCTAAAGAAGCAAGAAACTGCCAGCAAAAGTAGTAGTTTTACCGCGATGAATAGCGTCCAGGCTAATTAGTGTCTCAGCCAAAACCAGTGGAACAAAGTCTTTTTCCAACCACATTTAACCCATAATATCAACCAATGAGCAGATGACTCATCCATCAAAAGGAATGAGAAGGTACTGAGCAAGGAGGTAGAAACACAGGACGTAGCGACGCCGTAACTAAAAGCCAATGTCATTAAGATCGCCAGGGGGACATAATCTGTTTATGATCCATGGGATATCGAGACTCTCATTGGATGTCAAAAGGGAAGCCTCCATTTTGGATAAACCACAAAGTTGTATTATTTGCTGATGGTTAGAAAGGAAGAAAGTTGGAACAACTACAGATTTTCTCAGGGTCAGATCCAGAATGGCAGAAAACTCCTCTACAGTGAGGCATAGTTCCTTAAGGGGAAAACTGAAAACATGGGTTTGTGGGTCCCACATTTGAGCAGCAGCTTTCAGTAGCAGTTTGTTGATCTTTATAGCCATCGGGGAAAATAGAGACTTGATACCGAATAGGGCAAAGTTTAGACGTTCAACATGTGAAAACTCCTCAACCCATGCAAAAAGTGGGTCATGAAAGGAAGCCATCTTGATGAAAATGAAAGAAAAATAGGGTCCCCAAAGGCTGTATTTATAAGGCATGAAAAGGCTAGACGTCAAAAAGTTCAAAAAAAGTACAACTATTGTGGCGACCGCCACCTTGGAGTATAGGACCACCATGTTAAAAGTACATAATACAAGGCCTCCACCTTCAAAACCTAGCGACCACCACCTGTCCCTTGCACTTTGTGTAACCACTACTATGAATCATAGCGATTGCCACATTCAAAAGTGGCGGGCATTTTTGTAATTTCTATATTCTATGACTTTTGAGCATTCTTTCAAGACTTATATCAGGAAAAATAGTTTAAGCAAACAATCGAAGATAAGTCATGCAAACAGGTGTATTTATAAAATGCAGTGAATGGCACGAAGGCTCAAATGTATCAGAAAGTATGTGCAACACCCCGCTCCTGCAAGGCACTAATCCTACACAAAGAGATAAGATCCCGCCGCAGACCCACAGCCCAAGAGATAGACAAGGAGTAAACTTAAACAACCACAAATATCTTAATATCAAAAGGGGTAAACACGAATAACAGGAGTAAACTTAAACAACCACAAATATCTTATACGTGAAGCTTTGCCAACATGAAAACCAGACAAAAGAAAGACTGGCCAAAATTATTTCCAACACAAGAACCAAAACTACTCAATGACGCCTATGGTGGACCAACTCTTAGCCGTTCCTGGTATCTACAATCACAGAGGTTACAGGAGAGCGTACTTAGCATTATCATGAATAGAAAAGACAGTTACTTAGGCAAGGATAATTGAAAACTCTTTCTAAAAATAGTTCATCACATTTTTCACGAAAATATAGAAACTGATGCATTTGCATGAACATGAAAATATCACCGATTATACATAATCTTCTCAGTATTGCAAACAGAAATATGTTCTTGGCTCAACCGCCACAAATTTAAAATGCATTACCACTTCTCAAATCTAGACTCAAACCCCAACAATGTCCAAATAGTCATCAATCTCACGACCGAGAGTTCTGACGGTACCGTAACCTCAATTCTCAATGTACAGATAGCAACGTGATGGAATGAGGGTCACTCTCCACCAAGCATGTGTGGTATGTGCTGTCCAAGATTTAGCCCGCAACGGCTTTAAAGAAAAAACCACCACTCAACGAGAAACCTCCCCTATAAGAATAAATGAAAAACCCATAGTTAGGTAACTCCCCTCATAAAGGGATAAGGGCTGGAAACTCTTGTAATTTGACACTTTGGAACAACCACACAACATTAATCATACTTTCATAATAACATCATGCTAGCTCAAAATAGCATAGATAGCACACTTGAATTAAAGACATCATGGCATTTGAAAATAATAGGTTCATGCAATCATCAAAACTGGCCATAGTTCAAAATATGCGCTTCAAAGCATTTTCATGTATCATTTAGATAACTTAAGTTTAAGATAATGGCTAAGCACTCTCACCTTGTATAATATGCGTATGAATTGAGCCTCCCCTGGCAAGCTAAGCAGGACCCCCAAGTTCTACAACCTTCGAGCCTAACAAGCAAAACACGACTCGACCGTTAATCACGGTATCCTCCCCCTTTAAGGTGAAACAAAAATGATTCTAACCGTGGAATATTTTCTTGATTTTTGGGACCTTGGTTACTTTTTTTTGAGGTTTAAGGGGTAGTATGCGCTTGCCCAATCCTTCACTTGTTTAAGGATTTTATTTAACCATTTATTATTCTCTTCCAAATCGTTAAATTTTAAAATACCGCAGCAGCTTGTGGTACTTAGACTTTTAATCGAATTATAATTTTTAAACACCATTTAGATAAAAATATTTTCTACAACTCTCATGTTTAACACCAAGACCAAATCCTAAGGCAAAAGGGTGAACATTTCATCCTAAGCAAAAACGGTTCAGTACTTTGTCCAGATTTTACACAAAATTATGTTTCTGTTGCTCTCGGTTTTTGGGTATCCAATTAAGTCCAAATGAGACCATTTTTTAGTATGTTATATTAAAACATGTCCCCTACAAGTTTCATGTTTAGAGCTAAGGGTGGTTGTTTGAAAAAAGTTAGACTTTTGGCCATGTTAAAAAGTAGGTTTTGTCAGCGGCCAAAACTCAGTAGAGCCAATTTTGGATAGAGAGTTTGAAACGGTTTTGGGGTATCATTCCAAGGCTTTAAGGTCTGATTTTTAGGCATAGAAATACATTAATATGTTAGCTTCAATGTTCATGTATACCACTTGTGGAATAGATCATTCAAAATAGGGGTTTTGGGCTACACAAAAATATGTGACAGAAGTGTCCCTTGAGGGCTGAAACTCAACAGAGACTTTGAAAGGGGTTTTGACATATCAAAACTCAATATTTTGTGCTCATTTTTGGTGGTTAGATATATATACATGTTATATACAACTTTCATGTTTTGGCTAAAACTCGGATCTCATTTTGAACTAGGTCTTTTATGTCTGCACTGTTGACTGGTCTGAAACCAACACACTTCGGTAGAATTGCAATATCTTGAGTTATACTTACTCAAATGAGTTGGAACCAACTTTAGATGAAAGATAACAGAAAAATAAAACTCTGGACATAAAAAGCATGCTCAGATAAATTTTCTATATTGAGTTATGGTATTTCAAATCTCATGGTAGAAACATCAAAGTCCTTAAAAAAATCAAGCCCCTTAGGGTTTAGGTCTTTTACTTGTGTCATGTCAAGTTTTTGTTCATTTTCTTTGCATGCTTGTGATTTTAACTTTAATATCAAGTCTCCAGTACACTTACATATCATCAAACTCAAATATAACAACATGCAACAACATCTCATATCATTATTAATCGAAACAGCCCCTAAGTTTCCAACTACAACGCCTTTTCGGTTTGATTTCGGTTCTTAATTTTTTTGGAGTATTTAAAGGCATGTGTTGGGAGATATGTTAAGGGATCTTAGACATATAGTTTAGAGGTCTTACTTACTTGTTTAAGAGGTCAAAAGATGGTGGAAACTATAAGGACTTAGCTTTTGGAACCATGGTCTCCAAAGACCCCTTTCTTGGATCCCTTCTTCTTCTCCTCCTTTCTTTTCTCAAACCTCCATGGACCCTCAAGAACACTAAAAAATCTGGTCTGTCTCCCTCTCTCTCCACTGAAATATCAAGGGAGAAGAATGGTGTTTGGGCTTGGATTATATAGGAAAGCAAGGGGACAAAATATTAAATTTTTTTGGGTACTTTTTCTTCCATCACATGGGCTCATTAATTGAGTGTAAGCTTTGAGGGGACCAAAATCAGACTTGGGGAAAAGGAATTCAGCTAGGAACAGTTTTGGGGGACAAAAATCTAATCCCCCATCAATCACATTTTCCTGATGAATCATATTTTTCTCCTGATGAATCACATTTTCCTCGATTTGCGTGCCCTCTTGTGCAAAAAAATGCATTAAAAGTTAATTTGATGTATCTTTTTGTGTTTTTTCCTACTAAGACCTCTTATTTTGGTATGTTTATGATAAATATAGTATTTTCATATATCATCATATTTCCTATGGCAATTGATTAAATAGATGTAATCTTTTAAGTCATATTAAGCTACTTTGGCAATATTTGACTTTTTAACCTATTTTATTGTGTATGAACTTCAATAATGATTTGTTTACTTTTTTAAACTTATAACACTATATTATTATATATATTATTTGTTCAAAAAGTATTGGATCATCAAAATGATTAACTTAACACCTTTCTCATCATTTGAAGCTAAAATAAAGCAAAAAGTCACTTTTTGGCACTCTTCCCAAGGTGGTCGGCCACTAAGGGGTATTTTTGTTATTTTTTTATGTTATTTTGTCCTTTGCTACTTTATTGTACTTAAATCCATGATTTATGATATTCATGTGTCAAAATTTAAATTTTTAAGACTTTTCGAGCTTAACTCTTGTCTCAAGCAACTTGGTCGTATAACCTTGAGTTCTTACCATTAATACTAGGGTTTTAATATATGCTTGTGTGGTTCCCTCTCTATCCCAGGTCTTAAACTCAAAAAGGTTAAACGGTCGGGCCGATTTTTCTTACCGAACTTAGGTTTGAGATTTCGTTTCTTTTTAAAATGTTCTTTCTTTTTTTATTCGTATCTAGAGTTTGGGTTATTACAGTATGCAGCAGGGGCACTCAGGCCCATCAACCAAATAATATGGGGCATGCAGGCCCGAAACATCAAATGTATTAGAAAAAATGTATCAGAAGGGGGAGTCTCTCTTTCTCAGCTATGCTGACGGACTCGGCGAGAAGAAGGCTAGGCCTCATCAGAGTTGACATCCTTAAATTGTGACTCCAGGTTATCACTATCATCCCTGCCGTCTAAAGAAGAAGATACGATGCGAGAATGGCTCTTGGCAGAAGAGATAAACTCTCTAGAGTGAGCTCTAGAGGAAGAGACACAGAACCCATGACCTCGTGCCGGAGCTTGAACAGGGACCTAAGGCCGAACCAGTGCCTACGACTGTTCTATACCGATGGCTGGTGTAAGCAGTTATTAAAAGGGAAATAAGCATCAGAGCATAATACAGAAAAGAGAAAAGAAGTCAAAAGGTCAGAAGATACTCACTATGGCTAAAGTAATGCCAGCTGCTCGTACGATGGCATCGAGTTGGCAGATTAATGCCCTCTAACCCGTGAATATCAGGAGCAGGTGGTCTAACCACGCTTAGGTAACCTATAAAAAAATATATAATAATAACAAAAGATAGGCAGGCTAAACAAGAAAAGAAAGCAACTACAAGGAAGGTGGAAAAACAAAGATAAACATGACTGAGCTCAGCCCTAAACTCCGATGCTGGAAAAATCAAAATAGAAAGAGAAAAGGGGTAGACGTATACCATGGTCTAAATCTCTCATGGAATCCCCAAGCCCCTCATCCCTCTGTCAGGTCCCCTAGTAGCTCCAGCAGCAGCAACACCTGCTCCACCAGCCCCAGAACCATCATCTCCAATAACAGCAGCCTCAGGAACAGCCTCTAGTGCTCGTCCTCTCCTTCTACCAGCAGTCGTAGCTGGGCCAAGACCAAGTGGTCCTAATAGATGAGCCTGAGCTCATGCTGTGTAATTCCCCTCAAGCTCAAGAAGCTTAAAAACTAGCATCCCCGCCATTTCGAGCAGTATATCAAAGTAGCTAAGGTGATCTGTCCAGCGCATACGAGTTGGAGGAACCATTGAAATTCAAAATTGGTTAAAGCCGAGTGACTACCGAACCACCCACTCTCCTTAGTAGTACTCGCAATAGAAGAGGCCTTATAGCAAGATCCATCTCCTGGAGGCATCAAGGCTACGCATCAAGTCTTCACCAGCCCAATCCTCCACCCCACGCCAGACACTCCAATGAACCTGCACAAACAGCATGGCCAATGAAAAAGCAAAACTGTGTACAGTACAGTGACCAATCAGCATGGAATAGTGCAGTGCTGTGAGGAAAATAATGTACAGCATAGTGAATAGGGATCAATGAATGGTGCAGTGTAGTATATAGTACAGAGAATAGTGTACAATACAGTAAGCAGTGATCAAATAAAGCAGTCAGTTGAGAACAGAGCAAGGAGTAGTACCTGACCAGGAGTCATTCGATCCAGAGATGCCCAAAATCTCTTCAAATCCTTCCCTCTGCTCTTCCTCCCATTCAAGTCGTGGTCCCATCGAGTAACACGGGGGATGATCAGCAGATCAGTAGCAAAGTTCATCGAGACATGTAGCCCGAGGAACTCATAAGTCCATAGCTATAAATAGAATTGTCAACAAAAGAACAGATAATAGATAACAGGGGAAATGAATGAACAAAGTACAAAAACTAAAGCATACCTCCCAAACCCACCAGTATCCCCCAATGCTGAGCCCCTGGGGGAATCTGGTCAGGGCACTCATCGAGCCATACAAGGTGGCAAGTGCAGATCCTCCCCAATCATACATGGCCACCTAATCGAGGAGAGTAAGCGCGCCAAGATAGTGAAAATGCAAGGCATTCTCCTTGTTCAAAAATAATGAGGTACCCAACATGTACAATAGGAAATCGGGAGTGACCCACTCGTAGTGACGGGGTTTAATGCAATGGAAGTGACTAAAGAGCTCAAAGAACTAGGTGTACCTTACTCTGCCTCTGTCCATTTGAATTGGAACAGCACCTAGTAGGTACGTTAAGGCTTCAGCTGAACGAGCAATGGCTAGATCGAAAGGGATAAGAGCACCTCCAACCCGAACGCCAGTGATCATCGCAAAATCAAGAGGAGTCAATGTCGCCTCAAAAGTAGAGAACTGGAAGGTATTTGTGGTGTCCCACCACCTCTCCGCCAATGCTATCAGCCAGACCTTGTTGTTGTTGGTACGACCCAATAGTGGAATGAAGCAGGAGAAGCCAGAGGCATTAATAAATGCCCGACTAGCAGTTGGGAGGGCATCGTACCACTCCAACACCTCACCAGAGGCAGAGCTGCCAAAACCTCTAACTTACTGGCCAACCTAAAAAGTAAAAGATGATCAGAAGAGATAATAAAAGCAGTCAAAGTAAATGGAATGCAGAGAATATAGAAAGCAATAAAAAAATCCTAGGTTCATTTGTGTGTAATGACCTTTCAGGTCATTCAAATCCTAAAAGACTAAGCATCTTAAGCCCTAGTGCACCAGGTAAATCTTTTAACCATAGGTTTGTTTGTGTGTGACCCGAGGTTCGTGTGTGTGTGAGGACCCTTCAATTCTTTTAAGCCCTAGAAAACTAAGCATCCTAAGCCTCGGTGCGTGAGTAAATCTTTTAACCCTAGGTTCATGTGTGTGTGATAACCCTTCAATTCTTTCAAGCCCTAGAAGACTAAGCACCCTAAGTCCTGGTGCACCAGGTAAATCTTTTAATCCTAGGCTCATGTATACGTGATGATCCTTTGATTACTTTTAAGCCCTAAAAAACTATGCACCCAAAGCCTTGGTGAGCAAGGCAAAGCATTTAACCCTAGGTTCGTGTATGTGTGACGACCTTTCGGTTCTTTTAAGCTCTAGAAGACTAGGCACCCTAAGCCGTGGTGCACTACATAAATCTCAAAACCCTAAGCTCGTGTGTGTGTGGCAATCCTTTGGTTCTTTCAAGCCCTAGAAGACTAAACACCCTAAGCCCTGGTGCACCAGGCAAATCTTTTAACCTTAGGTTTGTGTATGTGTAACGATCCCTTCGGTTCTTTCAAGCCCCAGAAGACTAGGCACCCTAACCCTTGGTACGCCAGGCAATTCTTTTAACCCTAGGTTCGTGGTTATGTGACTACCTTTTGGTTCTTTTAAGCCCTAAAAGACTAGGCACCCTTAGCATCGGTGCACCAGGTAAATTTTTTAACCCTAGGTTCGTGTGTGTGTGACGATATTTTGGTTATTTCAAACCCTAGAAGACTAGGCACCCTAAGCTCTGGTGTGCCAGATAAATCTTTTAACCCTAGCTTTGTGTATGTATAATGACTCTTCGGTTTTTTCAAGCCCTAGAAGACTAGGAATCCTAAGCCCTGGTGCGCCAAGCAAATCGTTTAACCCTAGGTTCATGTGAGTGTGACGATCCTTTGGTTCTTTCAAGCCCTGTAAGACTAGACACCTTAAATCCTGGTGCGCTAGGCAAATATTTTAACCCTAGATTCGTGTGTGTGTGATGACCTTTTGGTTCCTTTTAAACCTAGAAGACTAGGCACCCTAAGCCCTGGTGCACTAGGAAAATCTTTTAACCCTAGGTTTCGTGTGTGTGTGATGATCTTTTGGTGCTTTCAAGCCCTAAAAGATTATGCACCCGAAGCCCTGGTGCACTTAGCAAATTTGTTAACCCTGGGTTCATATGTATGACAACCATTTGGTTATTTCAAACCCTAGAATACTAGGCACCCTATGTGCTGGTGCGCAAGGTAAATCTTTTAACCCTAGGTTCGTGTGTGTGTGCCGATCCATTAGCTCTTTTTAAGCCCTAAAAGACTAGGCACCCTAAACCCTAGTGCGCCACGCGAAACTTTTAACCTTAGGTTCGGGTGTGTGTGACGATTCTTTGATTTTTTCAAGCCTTAAAGGACTAGGTACCCTAAGCCCTGGTGCGCCAGGTAAATCTTTTAACCCTACGTTCGTGTGTGTGTGACAACCCTTCGTTTCTTTTAAGCCTTAGAAGACTAGGCATCTTAAGCCCTGGTGCGCCAGAAAAATCTTTTAACCCTCGGTTCGTGTGTGTGTGACAATCCTTTCGTTCTTTCAAGCTCTAGAAGACTAGGCACCCTATGTCCTGATGCGCTAGGCAAATCTTTTAACCCTAGGTTCATGTGTGTGTGATGATCCTTTGATTCCTTTTGAGTCCTAGAAGACTAAGCACCCTAAGCCCTTATGCGCCAGGAAAATCTTTTTTCCTTGGTTCCTGTGTATGTGACGATCCTTTGTTTCTTTCAAGCCTTAGAGGACTAGGCATCCTAAGCCATGGTGCGCCAAGTAAATTTTTTTATCCTAGGTTCGTGTGTGTGTGACCACTCTTTGGTTCTTTCAAGCCCCAGAAGACTAGGCACCCTAAGTCCTAGTGCGGCAGGCAAATATTTTAACCCTAGGGTCATGTTTATGTTACGATCATTTGGTTCTTTAAGTCCTAGAAGATTAGGCACCCTAAGCCCTAGTGCGCCAGACAAATCTTTTAACCCTAGGTTCATGTGTATGTGACGATCATTTGGTTCTTTAAGCCCTAGAAGACTAGACACCCTAAGCCCTGGTGCGTCAGGCAAATATTTTAACCATAAGTTCGTGCGTGGGTAACGATACTTTAGTTCCTTTAAGCCCTAGAAGACTAAACACCCTAAGAGCTGGTGAGCCAAGCAAATCTTTGTTACAAGCCCCTCCTAGTTTTTATTTGATTTTTGGAAAACTTCCCCCAGAATTTTTTTAATAATGCCCCCCTTAGTTTTTATATTTTTTTAAAAAAATCCCCCCTAGATTTTTGTGATTTTTTTTAAAAAAAATGGAAAACTACCTACTTAGATTTTTGTGATTTTCTAAAAAAATAAAATTAAAAGATCACCCCCTTATTGTTCACATCTAAACCCTAACCCTAGTGTCCCTACTCTCTTAGAAACCCCTTTTCACAAGTACCTAGCTTGTTTTTCAGTCTAGTGTCCTGGTTTATCCTTTAAAAGTGATTACATATTTTAATGTCCAGTTCATTCACAAATCTCAATATTACATACAATTATCATATATATCACATCACAAAATAACAAATCATAAAAAATCCTAGACATGCATCTATATCCGAGACATAAAAATAAAATGTACTTTGATACTGAAAGAAAGAGACAGGAGAACCTACCGAGGGACGTGGTGTGAGATATGCTGAGCAACAGCATCGACTGGAGGCTCGTAGCGCCTCATCCCACCTGGACCCAAGCAGTGCGATGCCGGAGCATATGTGAGTTAATCGAATGGTGTGGGAAGACCCTCTCCAACATGAGGATCCAAGAAATCTAAAATCTCGGTCTTAGCAGCAGCGTCTGTAGCCGCCTGTGCCTCGGCAGCTGCCTGTGCCTCATCCTCAGTACCCTGGCAAGAAGCACGCTCCGCCTCAAAAGCTAGGGCATTCATTGCCCCCAGCACGGTGGAAGGCTGAGTGGTGGTGACCCCAGGAGCATAAGGCTAGGGTCTGTGCTCTCAAGAGTGCCCATAGTAGAGCTCTCACCAGTAAAAGGACCACGTCCGGCCATGATCAGAAACGTAAAGGAAAAAGCTCAAAAAATCACAAGGAACAAAAGGAAAAGTCAAGAGAGAGTCTAAGAGAACAAGGAGGCTAGAGAGAGAGCAGAGAGTGCAAGTAAAGCCTTACCCACACGCCTAGGGAGCCATATGCGCATCTAGTTGTGGCGGTCACTACCTTGTAAGGTAGAAATCGCAAGATTTTTCAAGCGCCATATGGTGACCGTCAACTTGGTGGGGTTTCTTTGTGGCGACCACCAGGTTCTTAACGGTCATGTCACCTTTCTCGATGATTGGACCCGGTAACCGCCAACTCTGAAGTTAGCAGCTACGTGTCAGCCTGTCATAATGACGTTTTGGGGTTTTGGGGGCCTGTTTGAGCCTTGTGTGTGTGTTTTTTTTTCTATAAAAATAATTTTAAATCTTGTGTGTTTTTCTACAAAAATAATTTTAAATCTTGTGTGTTTTCCTTAAATATAATTTTAAACTTTGTTTTGGTTGTATTTTTCGTGATTTTCTCTCGATAAATTTAATTTTAAAGTCTTGACTCGACTTTTTAATTATTTTTATCCCATATTTTTAGGTCTTCACTCAACCTATTAATTCGTGATTATCCTGCCCGATAAATTTAATTTTAAAGCCTTGACTTGACTTTTTAATTTTTTTATCCCATTTTCGTCCTGAATTTTTAGGTCTTGACTTGACCTGTTAATTCGTGATTATCCTTTCTGATGAAAACAGTTTTAAACCTTGACTCGATTTTTAATTATTTTTATCTCGTTCTTCGTCCTAAATTTTTAGATCTTGACTCGATCTATTAATTCGTAGTTATCCTTTCCGATGAAGATAGTTTTAAATCTTAACTCGGCTTTTAATTATTTTTATCCCGTGTTTTGTCCCAAGTTTTTAGATCTTGACTTGACCTAATTAATTCGTTGTTGCTTTTTCGATTAAAATAATTTCTAGAATCTTAACTTGATCCTTTTAATTATTTTATCCATAACCGAGTTCTTAAATCTTGACTCGATCTTTGACTTGTTTGATTATTTGTATTCCCTTTAGATCTTGACTTGATCGTTAGAAGTTGTTTTATCATGTTAGCATATGCATCATGTTTAGTATCTTGCATCTGTGCATTTGCTACAGGAACTACGTTTTGGTCTGATCCCTCGCAAAGGTGTACGTAGGTAGCTTAATGAAAATTCGAGTACGACCAACATCATATGCATGCATGTGTATTTGTGGCCTAAAATTGACAGATTAGTTAAATAGATGTTTTCTTTGGATCTTTAATATAACTCATATCACGCGTTACTATCCAAGTTATATCAAAGAGGGGAAACTGTAGACAACCCAATTTGACCATGCCAATCTTAGATTGATTCGGGTGAATTCGATGATGAAAACAAGTGAAATGGTACTTGTGAACAATCCTCGGGAGGTGATCCAAACTCAGTGATTTGAACCCAATGATCAAAAATTTCAAACTAGTGAAATCATCTTAAACTGCCATCTTTGAACTGTGGGACCGCCAACTTTGATTGTGGCAATCTGCATAAGAAACTCTTAAAAACCCTAGCCAAAGTGGCGATCGCCACATTTGAACCATGGGGTCACGAACTTTATTGTGGCGACCGCGATAAGAGACCCTTAAAAGCTTGACTTTTGTGACGACCGCCATCTCACAACATGGTGACCGCCAACTCCAAATGGCTCGACATGTCCCAAAACATGCCAACACCCCATTAGTTGATGAACTCTATAAATGATGTACCTCTGGTATGATTTAGAGAGGGCAATTCTGAGGTTGAAGTTCTGACAGATCGAAAGGCAAGAGAATTCTGATACCGACACACTGCCGAAATATCGAGAAATAACAATTACCAATGTTGATGCCCTGATGAATTCCTAACCTACCCTTCCATTGGAATTAGAGCATTGCTTGAGGATTAGACTATCGATTATCATTCCCTGACTTGAGGATTCACTTGCGATCCAGGTATTCTGCTTAGATCCTCGGTCTTTCTCTCTCCACTCTCTATCCTTTGGAGTGGCTAAGTTAATTTCAATTTCAATTCGTATGTTTCATTAGTATAGTTGATTTAGTTTACCATTTAATTTGTGGAATTGTAAGGATATGATTAATGTGCATGATTTGCATAGTGTAATTCGGTTACTTCTCATTGAAATCAAAGTAATCTTAGTTGTTTTTGTTTACATTGCACACTTGTATTTTGGTCCCTTACAGGTGTACCCTCAGCCATGGTCGTATTCATGAGAGCCCTCATGGTCACCTGCCTTGCTGTCCGACCCTGATCACCAAACATTTTGGTAAGGTTCAACATGATCTCAACTGCATATGACATAGACTAATGTTGGCTTTGCAGAACACCCGACATAAATGCCAGGATGTAACAGCTAGCCATCCAATCAGTCTTCACCCACTTCTCATAATCATTGATCTCCTATTCGGTGGATTCATTATGAGGAGTGGGAGGGCATGGGTCATACAACAGAAATCTATAGTCGTCAAAAGTCAAAACAATATTGAGATTCTGTTTCCATGTGATAAAATTAGGTCCAATAAATTTATGTTTCTTGAGAATTGCCGCTAATAAATTGAATGATCCCATTATTAAATCCTGAGAAACAAAAGAAAAAATATTTTTAACTCTTTTATCAAATTAGGGTCCCTCAACCTTTTAATTTAAAAAGAATGATTGACAGCTCGAATCCTTCGTGATTAAGCAAGCCACGTAGTGTGGATGTCTACTAATCAACACACGTCTGGACAGATATGCCAGTCTATTAATTTACTGTCGGAACCAAATATCATAATAAAAACTATCGGCCCAGAGTCACATCAATTGATAGGCCACATAGTGTGGACGTCTAACAATCAACGAACAAAGAACCATTAGGTTTTTCATTCCTTGATATAGGACATTCTGTGTAAATTAAATAGCCAACAAATTTTGATCCCTACAAATAAAACAGTGACTCCTTAGGGAGAATATTTTTATTCACGGGTTAAGTGTATAACCATTACTCTTAATTTTGAAAACACCGTGTCAAAGCCCCGGACCCTGTGTGAGCGAACCCTACTTCGCACTATTTTCAAATCTACTTCTTTCGAAGATTCGTCCCGGAGATACTATGACTATAGCCCTTCCTTATGGAGACCGAAAGTCAAAGTCGGTGTATGAGCTAAAATACATCTCCTCCTAACGTGTAATGGAAACCGTAAAATTTATCTGTGATTAAATCATTCTCCCACTTAATATTTTAAAAATTGAGAGTTTTACCTTTTTATTCATTTTAAATGATAAAATATATTTTTATTCCTGATTAAAATAAATCTGATTTTAATCAATTAAAATATTTCTTGTTTAATCATAGAAAAATAAACAAAAGTCTTCCTTATTTAATTTTGCAAAAGAAATTAAGTACTCGGGTTTTAATTAAAAAAACTTATTTAATTTTAACAAAGAAATTAAATAAATAATTATCTATTTATTTTTCCATTTTTAAAAAAATTCTAGAATTATTTATTTTATAAAATTATTTTTCGTAATATACTTTCGATAATTAAAATCATGCATAAAAAAAATAATAAAATAAAATCATCCATGCAATTAAATAAAATAATTAATTAATTAATTAACGACAAAATAAATATAAATTAAGTCGTTATGATCCGGTCCATCCGTTTAATCTTTTAATCCGACGGTTTTGAATTAAATGTTAAACGCCTATAGTTTTGGAACTCTCAACGAGCCGTCAAACACCCGAACTTCCTCCTCAGCCTCCGGACCACTGTCACAGTCCCAGACCACTGCTGGAACACCGAAAAAAGCCAAAATACTTCGAGCCAAATAGCCCCCAACAGGGTCAAAAAATATGCTTGCTGCCGCCCCTGTTGCCGCCACCTTTAGTGCCCCGTTTAACCACGTTGCCGTTACAGTTGAAGCCCTAAAAAATTATGGTAGGTAGATGACTTCGTCCACTGTATCTTCGCAAAAAATTACGTCAAAATTAGAAACTGAAGTGCCCCAAAAATATCCTCAAACAGCCGGGTTACTGTAGCGGCGCCACTGTGCGCGACCAGCTTTGAAGCACCTTTTGACCCATTTGTTTCCGTCGTCTAACCGCAACCAAACCACCATCGGATAGCTAATGGACAACCTTAATTTTAGAAAAAAATCGCATCGAAAAAGATTACCGAAAGTCCCAAAAACAAGCTTCGAACACAGCGGCCTGTTCTGGCCGAACAGCCCCTTGCCGTCGCTGCCTTGTTCTTCTTCTTTTGTTTTTTCTTTCTCGTTTTGCACGATCCGATTACAATATTAATCCAAAAAATGAATGAAATAACAGATTATATCGTCAATAACCTATACCCCACGTAGGAGGCGTACAACCGATCTAATTTTGAAACTAAACCGTCGAGATAAACGATTAAAACCGATATAAATCAAACATTCATTCATACATTCATATAGCCGGAACATAACGACATAGGCTTCAAAACAAAGGTTAGCACAATAATTTTTCATGAAAAACACAACCGTAGTTCTGATACCATTGTTGGAGCGAAAATTTTTTTGAACCAACGCCGTGACAGTAAAAACGACGTAGACATTTTTCATGAAAAATGACAACAATATTAATTTTAATAGTATGACAACTTTATGAAACTTTTCGAAAAGTATCAAGAAATCCTGAATGCGTTGAAGACGACCTTGCAATCTTTTCACGTATGTCCCGGACGCACTACGATGGTTACGGTGTGTGGACACCGATTCCGATCGAAGAGTTCTCTTACTTTTTAGTTTCTTCTCACACACTTCTCTCCAAGAAAGCAAAGTTAATTGCCAAAAGAGGAGAGGGGGTGCCGGCTATCTGGGGGGAGATTAGGGTTAGGGTATTATATAAAACCTCCTTTTGATATATCTCTCCATATATCAAAGATTATTTTTAGTATATATCTTATCTTTCCTAAAATAAGCAAGAGATATATATTCCATAAAATCAAATCCCCACCCCATTATTAGGGCTGGCCACCTAGGGAGTAGTAATCCCTAGGTGTGCCAAAAATCAAAATTGCCCTTAAACATTTAATTTAATTCCTAAATGTCTTCGGCGGAAAAATCGGTATTCTAATTAAATTAAATAATTACTGAATCCAATAAGAAAAATATCCGTGCATATAGTAGGCTACGTGAGGAATCACGAGGAAGTATAGGACTCGGGCTAACAATACGAGAAAATCGAATATCCCCAACTCTGTCCCCAAGTTAGATCCATTCTCGCACGAACCAGAACTTATTCCACTAAAGGTCCTGACTGAACTCCCGGCCCTAACTCAAATTAT